>JANHZU010008307.1:19837-36237 GCA_032468055.1 Acrochordus granulatus
CTTCCTCCTTCTTTATGTACATTTAGGGGGGGATGACCACTGCAGGACAGTAGTGGCTGTGATCTTCCTCCCGCCCAATTACCTGTACCTGGCTCCAGAGTGCTGAGATGGAGGACATGTTTTGAAAAGGTGTCTTCTGGAAGCATTATATGATGAGCCAGATCTGAAAAAGATGAGAGCTATTGCTGCTTTCCTGCCATTTTACAAAGTGTCCTGAGAGATTAGTCTTCTCCAGTGTGGTGCTTATCGCTCCTTGACCCTACCACCATCACGAGACTTTCTCTGAAAGTTTGGAACAACCAGTTCTGAATTTTTTTCCATATAACACTGAAATATTTAAGAATACTTTTACAAATCTAAATCTGTATAATGATTCCAGCCGTACAGCTAAAAAATAGTCACTTATGACCCATCTTTTGCAAACTATACACTGCAGTTACACCTATTTAGTAATTGCTGGTCTTAACAGCATCTGTGATTATTATTATTATCTAATGGGTAAGTATATGCCAGTTTCATTACTCGCTCTGGTGCAAAACACTGAGGGCAGGGCGTTTGCCTTCATTGTCCTGCAGTAAAAGTATTGATAGGTTACAAGGCAGCCACTAATCAGGTAAGCAAAAAAATGCCGATTTTTTTAATTTTGTTTGTGGGATGTTTCCCTCCTCTTCATCAGTTACTTACAAGTTGTTGGTAGCATGAGAGCTGAAGGAACCCTGCATATTTTCTCCTCATAATTTCCCTGATTCATCTGGAAGCAGAGATCATTCTGATCATATCTCTAAAACACAGTTTCTGTCCCATCAGATTAAGATAGATAGATGCCTGGGAAACTCCTCCCTCATCCTCCTCACTGCTGCCATTCCTTAAGTCTGGAAGGCTGAAGTCATCTCACTTGTAGGCTGCCTTTCCAACCTAAGGTGTGTGTTTTCTCTATTTATTTGTTGGATTGACATCCCACCATTCCCAGCAGGAGCTCAAGAGATATACACATTGCTCCCTTTTCCAAGTGTTTCCCCAGAACATTAACCTGTGAGGTATTGACCCAAAGTTACCAATGTGCTTTGGTGGAATCTAGGTCTCCCTGACCTTCTGTACTGCCTTACAGTACAGAATACTGTTTTTACCTTCAATGTTTTCATTTAATTTCATTTTAATTTGTTTTATAATTTAAGGTTATGAAATTGAAAAATATGTATATCCTTTAAAGCAGGATTTTAATCAAGTGAATAAAAATAAAGAAGTGGAGTATGTTCCCATATTATTTTTTCCCTGGGTCTTAAATATATTTGTGATAAGTACCAAGTACCTGAATAATTGATAAAGGTCTCTTCTCATCCCATGAGATCCCATACACTATACCTCTAGAGTTTCAGCTCATGTGGTCATTGTGGTATACATACATAATTCTTCATGAAAAGGCATCTGCACTGCAAGATAGTTGTGGTGTAGTTGTGGATAGCCAATTCTTTACTGATGGCACCACTGAATTTGACAAGGGGAGGTTCTGCTCATTGCCATTCTTGTGGTGAGTTGTGTTATCTCCTCTGAATAGATAACATTTCCACTGTGGAAAACAGCAGTTTCTTTCTGGATATATAGGTATTATAAAGAGGTTCATTGGCTGCAATTACTTCCTTACTTTATGGGGTAGAAATGTTGAGCCACAGATTCCTGAGATATTTGTTTTTGTAAATTGTACTGTATTTATTTTTGCAAGAATGTAGATATTTTCCTTCCATATTAAGTTAGTTAAAAATATTCTAAAAATAATAGCACACAGAAAAACTCCAGTTTAACTCAAAAATGCCCATTAAGAGCCATTATCTCTTGTTATCCCTGATTTAGATAAAGAGAAAAAAATAAGGTGTCATTTATTTCATTCCAACCTTAACTTCCAACATCACAAACAATAATTTAGACAGCAAGTAACTGTTTTCTTCCAGTTAGAAAGACAAATGGAAATGCGATAAGGAAGGATAACTCTTCTGCATTGTTCAATAATGCCAATATAGCATCTGCTTACTATGGGATTGCTGGAGCTCTAGTTAAAGCAAACACAACCAGTGTTTCTTAGGTATCATTGAAGAAACAAAAGTAAATAATTTATACCTGCGCTGGAAAAACCAGTGCCAAGATTTGAAATTAAGAGTCCCCGGGCAGTATGGCTAAGCTTCTATACTTACATTTATTTCTATGCTGAGCATGATTATTATTGCAATGTTGTATTATTTATTTATGTTTGAGTATTTAAATTGTTTGTAAACCACCTGTTATGTTTCACACATATATAGGTGATGTTTAATAAAAACCATAAAAAGAGAACGTAACAACAAACTAGCAAAATGCATAATGCAATTATATAAGCAACAGCCGGAATCAAATTCAGCAACACCGTTACAATTTTTCAGGTATCAAGGCAAATAAAAACTTACTACATACCTCAGTTAGAATAACTGGTATATTTCAGCTAGGTTCAAACAGCAGTTTAGCCAGTGTTTCTAAAATATATATCCTGTTCTTAATCTTCCAAAGTTAGCATTTTAATGTAAATCTTCAAAAATGTCAGGTGGGAACACCAAAATCACACGAAATTGGTAAGATTTTGGGTATTATTTCAGGGGAATCCTGTGAATGGGTTTATGAAAATCACATGTGCTATAGCGCCCACAGATGCCACTTGACTAACCCCTGCATGTAATGAACTTCTGCTTTAAGCTGCCATTTGACGGCATAAATTACTACTAAATTGCCTTAGATTAAAATGATTGTTACCTATTGGAAATATTGGCAATATGTCATTAAGTTCCAAAGAAGCTTAACTAAAATCAATATAAACAAATAATCCTTGCCCTTGGATTTGCTATATCAATGACAGGTCACCCAAGGAAAAAAACGATGAGGATGGGACAGAAAAACAGGTGCCAAGTCATAAAGTTACCATATGGCTCTAATAATAATCCACTGGAACGGAATATTTGGCTGAAGAACCAATTCTTCCTACAAACTTCGTTACTACATTTTTCTCCCACTTTTTTATTTTTATAAATAATTCAAGGTGGCAAACATATCCAATTCTCCTTCCAACTCCTTTTTTCCCCACAACAACCACCGTGTGAAGTGAGTTGGGCTGAGAGAGAGCGACTGGCCCAAAGTCCCCCAGCTGGCTTTCATGCCTAAGGCAGGACCGCAATTCACAATCTCCTGGTTTCTAGGCAGCACCTTAATCACTACACCAAACTGGGGCCCATTATAAGATAGATCGAATGTACTGGTAAATTTGCATCACGGTTCCCAAACAGCGCAAAAGGTCTGTATACACATCACACATCGCCTACTGATTATTCTCACCTTTCTAAATGTATTTCTTCTTATACTTAGAGCTGCAGCTTACCTCTTGATGATGCGGACTGCATCTATTGCTGGCCTGTTCAATTTCGCACTTTCCATAAATGTAAAATAAGCATGGATAGACAATTTTAGATTCTCGTACATATTAAACCAAATATGGGAACAACATCTTCTATATAACGTGTTACTATTTCATTGTATTTGATATCACAAGTCGCTCTTTTTTTATACAGGAGTGGGAAAACTATAATTAAACTGTCGGTGCTCACTTTTTTCCAATGTGCAAACTCAGACACAGAATATGTGGAGGCTGATTCTGTCCATGCTAGACTCCAAATCTGCCTTGCCAAGACTCTGAAGGAATAGTTTGGGTCACAATCCAGGCAGCTGCTGGGACACAGGATTTGCTGCAGTCCTTCTTAATCTGCTGGATCACCGAGTTTTATCACTAGATGTTTTAAACTTTTCATTCAGAGTGTTTTGATAATTGATAATCCCTTTGGGGGTGGGGATTATTTTGAATGATAATCGTGTCATTAAAATGGCATCATTCAGTATTAATATTTTGGTGCAAATAGTTTCTTTTGCTATGAGCTATGATAAAGGAAGTAATGCATTATTACAAACATTTCTGCCCATTTTCTGCTTTTGTCCAGTCTGGGATTATTTTAAGACAAGCTGATTGCTTTACTGATGTTACCCTTCCTAGGTAGATCAAATAGGAGACATGATCAGATTGGTTAATCCTATTTTATTGAAGGTCTACTTTAACAGAATCTAGCAAATCTAAAAGTAGGAATCTCCCAATGTGCCCTTTCTAGGCTGAGAATTTAGGGAGGGTCCCTTCTGAGATTCTTTCTCCACCCATTATGCAGCTATGGGCTATGTCGTCTCTTATCTGACCATCCCATAGGCAGCACCTCTTCACCTTACTTCCCAAGCTCTTTTCCATATCCCATTCCAGCTATATTTGTGTGTAACTACCTTTTTGTCAGGGCTTTTGGACAAGAAGAGGGAAACAGTGTTTTTTTGCTACAACCCTCATTGTTTCGCGACTTTTAAAAACACTCATTCAGTTCCCTAATGATCTTTTCCCATTTATTCATTGACAGATCTGTTACCTGCTTATTATGGAATGCATGTATTATTTCAGAGCAGAACAGGATAAGCTGCCTGACCTTTGAGTGATCTCATGACTTGCAACCTTAGATGCCTTTCCTGCACACTGGGAAGCAAAATGTATAATGCATTTTGACAAGAAATGGTAGAAAAGGAAATGAGGAAAACCCAACAACCTCCTTTTAGACATTATTAATAGATCTACAAGGAAAGCCATTTCAACTGGCACCTAATTTTTAATGTTAGATTGTCAGTTTCCTTGAAGAATACTATTGATTTCACGGCAGATAAAAAGGAAGAACCGGAATATCTATTCGTAGGCTGAAAAAAGAGTACTGTACCCTACATGTGATCTACATTGGCCATGTCACAGAAAGGAAACAGATGACTTAAAAAATGTGTCCCTGTTTGTGAAAGAGTGGAACAGCCTTTGTGGTGATCCTCCTGGAGATAATTCCTTCAGCCATTGTAGGAAATAAGCAGCTGTATTGGATGGAGTTTTGCTCTAATTAGCAGGACTCTTTATATGCTTTAATGTATTCCCTAAATGTTTCTAAGCAAACATGAGAGCCCTTTCTAATTTCATTTTAATTGCAGCTTGTGACTTGTCCTATTAGTTTCCAAATGAAGAGTGTTGAAATGCTAGGAGAAATATCTACTTTGGAGCTTCCCAAGGAACAAGAAAAAACAGCTTATTTTGAACAACAACACTGTCTATGGGAGTGATGGGATGTGTATTCACATGTTTTGTTTTGTTTTGTGTTGTCTTGCCACACTGTAAAAGGAAACTCTGGGTAACCTTCAATTAATAGCTCCAATGGCTGGTTCAAGTAATTATTTATTCTTTTACTCTGGATTTATAAAATAACTCCATTTAAAGAAGCATTTCACTTAATTTTTAATTTATGTTGTGAATGGAGTCCGCAGCTCAGAAATTTACTTACGGGACTCCTAATGTTTTTGAGATTAAAAATTAAAATCAGAAACTCAATCTAAGTGACAACAGGAAGAATGAGAGAAGGATGGTAGCAGAACAGAATTTAAAATGAATCATTTTGTGCAAAGCAG
Organism: Acrochordus granulatus; assembly: GCA_032468055.1. Classification (NCBI taxonomy): domain Eukaryota; kingdom Metazoa; phylum Chordata; class Lepidosauria; order Squamata; family Acrochordidae; genus Acrochordus; species Acrochordus granulatus. The sequence goes on from JANHZU010008307.1 coordinate 25,376, forward strand.
ACTGTTGCTGCTTCAGCTTGTCATATTAGCTTGACTCCTTTAGTTGAGTATCATCCATTTTTACTGTAGTTCTATTTTTCTTAGAATTTCATTAATTATCTAGGAAACTTATGTTGAAAGCTCATGCAATCAAATGAAAAAGAAGCCTATTCTGGATGTAATAGGATTATAATTTCCAATCTCAAGTCCCACACTGAGGAAAACTGTCCTAGTGTATGTTTATATAATCCCAACAACGTTATGACATCTTGAATTTCTGGAGTAAATGCTGGATATAAATCTAATTATTATTTGCTTTAGGTATTTCTTCTATGGCAATACAGATTATTTTGATGGCTAATATTTCAGTTGCTGTCTCCTAAGCAACCTTAGAAAGATTGCCTTTTTTAGCAAGCAGAAAAGATATCTTTATTTATTTATTTTACATTATTTGTATGTCTCTCATTTTGCAAGTCTCTGTGTGGCTCCGAACCAAAGACATTCAATAAATCATTATGGTTGCTTGTGAGCCACTCAGAGTTTGATATAAGATGGGTGAATATATCAATATTATAAATAAACAAATTAATGTATCAGGTAGCTTGTGTTATATCATCCATCTGAGGAGAGAGTTGTCAGTATCGAACATATAGGATGGGAAGATTATAGTTCTATAAAAACTGAGACCTGGGGTTTGATAGATAATGGGTAGAAATGTGAATGATATCCAGAACCTAGTGGAAGCCAATGGATCATCGTTATATTTATTTATTTTATTTTATAATAGATTTTTAAAAGAAAAATAGACATTTTTTTTAAAAAAGTCCCTAAAACTGCCAATTAATAAACAATAATCAACAAAAAGCTTTAAAAAGAAAATTATAAAGTAATTAAGCATAGTACATACATATTTCCAATGTTAAGCATTATATAAACTTTTCTAATTTAAGAAAAAAATGCTTTGTTGTTGTAACATATCTTAAAATCCATGCCAAAGAGAAAGATATTGTTCCATTTTTTGATTAATGGAAAACATTGCCCTTTCAATGATGGATTACATCATCTATGCTTGTTTTCTGGGTACTCCACACAGTTGATGAGTGCTATGACTGGTGAAAGCTGCTTTATGTGGAAACCCGTAATCAAAATATTTTGTTAGAATAAACAGGCATGACCTTCAGCATGTATGTTTTCAATCCAGTCCACATGACTGGGGTTTTCATTCCAAGCATGTAATTGTCCATCACTTGCATACCCTATAGACTGGATGATGAAAAGAACAATCTTTGACTTGCATTTACCTGCTATGATTGGGAGAAATTAATACCACCATTGGTTTAAATTACTTAACTGCTCGAAGGCCTAGAAGAGCAGGATAAAATTAATCTGCCAAGTTCTCCAGAACTCTTTGGGTCAGGTGGAGCAAAGAAAACAAGAATGCAGACAATGCAGAAACATGAAAAATTAGAATAGTTCTATTTTTGACCGACTTCAGCTATCTTCCCCACATATGGAATTTTTTCCTGATTGCAAACAGTTGAGCTTTCGAAGAAAAGCATTTGGTGGCTCTATTTTTGGATCTCATCAACATTTTTGTAAGTAGGCCTGCATGGGAAAAAGTGTCAGCCACACAATATTATTGATAAGTGATAAATGGTTGAGAATATTCTTATATTTCCTGGAAGGAAATCAGTATAAAGTATGGGATTGGAGCAGACTGCTCTTAAAATATGGTAATGTTTCACCAAGTTATTTGTTTCTTGGCAAAAATAATACAAGATGGGATTTCTCTGAAAGGCTGGTTTGTGAATATTGTGAACAACTCTGAATTCCACTGAAATCATTTCTTTGAAAAAAAAAAGTTGATTGCAAAAGCAGATCCACAAAGAATTATCTAAGGGAAACTAGACTTGCAGTTTCTTATTGAAAGAAATTGAAAACATAAGACACAACATTAAACCGTGGCTCTATTATGCTATATACTAGACAGACTACAAATTTTAATTACTAAGCTGATGCATCTCAAATAATTTGTAGCTCATTCTTTGAGGACAAATATGTTTGTCCTATGGTGAGGATAAATTTCAAGTAAGATAGTCCTCAGTTTATGACTGTAATGGAGCTTTATAGTCATAAGTCATGATGGTTGTAAATTGGGTCATGTGGTCAACTCAATTTTAGGACCTTTGTTTTGTAGCAACCGTTAAACAAACACCTCAGTCATTAAGTGAACTCATTGTTTGCTATGGGGAATTTTTGCTGAAATAAATGCTGGGTTTCAGAAAAAATATTGTAAATTGTGGTCATGTGACTGCAGGACACTGCAAGCAGCTGTAAATGCGGGCTGGTTGCCAAGTGCCCCAAATGAAGTCACATGACCAGGGGGGCAGGCATCAGAACTTTGGAACTGGATTGTAAGTACCTTTCCAAGGATCCATTATAACTTTGAATGGTCGCTAAGCAATGGTTGTAAGTCAAGGACTATCTGTAGTGAGTTTGTATCTCACTACAGGTCATGGTTTATTCTGGAAATCTATTTTGATTATAGGTTGCCATACGATGGCTCTTCCCAAACCTTTCCTCCCTTCTTCCCCACCCCACGGTGTCTGGACTTGCATGTCGCAGAGAATATTGGGAATTGAAGTCAACGTATGGTTATTTTTCATCTCTCAATGTCTTGAACAGGCTACTATATCAAGGCAGGTAGTACTGACATCCTAAGGTTATACTTTTAGGCCATAGTTGGGCTAAAATTAAAGACTTAGTTAAAAATTAAAATGAGAATTGCTGATATTAATGGTGCTTCCTTTAATAAACAGACCCAAAAATCTGAATTCCATGTTTGCAGTTCCAAAATTTCTGGTTTATATGGAAATATAAAATATTTATTTGAAAAAAAAAACAGATTAGGAAGCGTACTCCATGGGAATGCTTCTTTAAATCACTGTAAGAGCCAGCCTTTCTTTTTTGATGCCTTTGGCAATGGAAAGCATATGCCTTAAGAAGAAATCACCGAGTCGTAATTGACAGGAAAGGTTTAGCAGAAAGTGTCAGCACTTTCCAGAACCTGGGACAGGTAGAGGAAACGGGACATGTAATATAGTTTTCTCCTACTTGTGTGTTTATTTTTATTTATTTTAGCCCAATTTATCAAGCTGCCTGACCACAGAGAGACTCTGGCAGGGGTACAACTCCAAAAACAGCAAGAAAACAATATAATGAAAAAGAAAGAACAGTGACATCTAGCCAGGCAATAAAACGCACCATCTAAAATACCTGTTCCCTTAAGAAGCCCAAATTTTGGAGAAGATTAAAGCACCATTTGAGCATGGCCTGAGTAGAGGCCACATGGATCTCTGGGGATGATGCCGTTCCAGAGGGCAGGTATCAGAGGACACCCTTGGATTGATGGGGTAAAGCCAGCTCTCTTTTGAGTTCCAACATTATGGAAAAACAGGGAGAAGAAGGAAGAACCGGCAGGTTAATTCTCTTTCCCTCGGCTTCCATTCTCTAAGGTAGAGGGAATTTCTGAAGTCTGAAATCTCATCTGCCAAGGAGGCTTAGCACTCGGTGTAGATCCCTCCCTCCCAAGGAATCTACACCATGAGAAGAATTTCTACGGACTGAAAGAATTGGCTTCTCCACACACTTGAGAAAAGTAAGAAGAGGGGTGAAAGAAGAAACATGCTTATTTTTGTTCTTTCTCTCCATTTTGCAGGTTGTATGGTACAAAGTGCAAAGCAGTCCTTAACATCGAAATGAGATGTTTGCCTCTTGCTGTGGAGTTTGAATGTCCAGGGTGGATGGTCAACAACAATGCCGGGAGAATGGGGGTGTCCAAAAAGGCAAGACGGTGGCTGTGACACAGGGTTACGAGCCCAGCCCTATCTGTCCATGCGTCCACGGAGAAAAGGCCAAGGATTGAATCACAATGCTATGAATGCCGCCTTTTGCGTTTTGACACTGAGTGGACGCCACTGCCGTAAATATTAGATTTTATTCTTATTGTACTTTAGAGTTAAGGATGAGGAGAGACTTTTGTGTTATTTTGTTCTGAATGAACTAGGATAACTTGGCTGGATTGGAGTACTATGGCTTTTGACGTGGGTAAGGTATGCATTTATCCCCCATTCCTCTCTCCTTCGTGAAAGAGACCTGATAAGACTATACTCAACATGATTTGAAACCAGAATATGAGCCTGTTTTATTTTTTCAATGTAGTTAATTGCAAGGAGGTCAAAAGAAGCCAAGATGGCAGCAACAATGATATGATTGGATGATATCATTTTTTTGACATTTTGGGGGGCATTTAATGAGGACATGTGCATGCTGCTACCATTTATGTTATAAATTCAGGGGAAGATGTTATCCTAACCAAGGGAAGATATTGCAATATAACATGGTTGAATGAAAGAAAAGGCTTAAGGATATAAGGATAACTTGGATTTAAACACACAAACACCTCTAAAAAAAGGCAGAGTTGGTTAGAAAAGCTCTAAGGAGAAGAACAGGAGCTCTGGCACAAATTGAAAGGTATTTTTGGAAGTCTGTTCAGTGAGTTCTCCTTATAATAAGGGAACATATCCTGAAGAAATCTTTAGGTAAAGTCTTCAGATTTACATTTTGACATATGCTCTTCAATAGACAGCCGTGCAAGAACACAACATCCTTCTGGAGCATGGATATTCTTAGACCAGTTACAGACATTTTCTAATGTGAGCTGGTCGGCCAGACACCAGGGCAGATTCTCCCATTAGGCCAGGCAGCCTTGAGACCTTGAAGTGGTATATCTGGGTAATGAGATTCTGGGATGTGAGAGCTGAACTGTGCCACACTCTAATTTCAATTTCAGCCTCAGACTTTTGTGCTTCCTTCTCTTTGGTTTGGTCTGATTTTTTTTAAAGCAGAAGTATTAGAATGAGTGGCCAGACACAGCCTGAGCTGTCAACAGTATGTAACACCATCAAGCCCAGCTCAACATGATCTCTTCCACTTTGTGGGAAGCAGGGCTGTTACTCAAGGCTTGATAATCACCTTTTTGTTCAGGGGATTTAGGAGTTGATCAATGGCTCCTTGTTTCTTAAACTGACCAGCCATTAGTTTGGCTCTGTACATGGCCTTTCACTTGAGGTTTTTCAAAATTTTCCAGGATTGTTGCTGGGTTTTATTTTTCTGATTTTTTTTTAATTTATTCACACTTTGCAAGAGATAGTTTTGTGTCAGAACCTATGCTTGTATCTTGTTGTTTTGCCAGTTTTGTTATGTTGTTACAGCCTTCTCTGCTTTTTCCTCACTTTCCAAATTGCTTAGAAGAGAAAACAGTTCTGTATAATTAAGTATATGGTACGAGAGGAGACATGGCTCCTTTCAGCCAATTACATTCTCCAAGTGCAGGGAGACTTTTAATATGACTCATTTTAAGATTATTAGGAAAGATGCCCACATACTGGTGGCTGCCACATTAAACACTTAATGGTGCATTAGCGATTCACTTCACCTTGTTTCTTTAATATATCTCTTTTTCAAACCCCAACCATGTAGCACTGCACAATAAAGAGAGCATATGAGTGAACATGAGGTCTCACTCATATAAATCATATGGGGTTCAACCACATATACATCTGCAGTAACGCATAGAAATCAATCCATTGTTCCAATATTTTTTCAGGATTAAGTTGTATTTGCAAGCTCTTAATTTATGGGTGACTTTATACAGTGTATCTTATTTGCAGTGATGATTTAACCTGTTTTTTGTACAAGGCCAAGTGAGACAGGGGCAGCTACCTCCTCAGGAGGTACTACTGAGTACCTCAGGAGGTACTCCTCCTAAGGAGGAGAACTACCTCCTCCTTAAGGTTTTGAGATCTATACTGTAATTGCTGCAAAATATAGCTGGCCAAAAAATTCCAGAATTAATCAAAGAACTCAAAAAGCATTTGGGGAGGGGTAATGAGCTATTTCAAGTGGACTTTCAGCTGGCAAATGGAATGGAAATTGCTTGAGTGGATAATCTAAATTGGGAATTGGATATGAGGAATGTAACAGGGTGAGCTTCTGTTACTTGCTCCAGCTCCTTCCAATCCAGCAATTCAAAAGCATGTAAGACATGCAAGTAGATAACTAGGTACTGCCAAATTTGGTAGGGAAAGGTAATAGCGTCTGTGAGCCTTGGTGTATAGTCATGCTGGCCACAAGACCACAGAAGCATCTTTGGACAAAGCTGGCTCCTTGACTGTGAATTGGAGATGAGCACCATTCTCAAGAGTTAGAGACAACTGGGAGGGGGAAGCTTTACCTTTTCCCTTTCTATGAGGAATATAGACCTTCTAGTTCCCTTTGAATATCATCCTTGAACATCTGGCAGGTTTCACTCTTGAGAGGCATTGTTTTCTGTGCTTGAAGTCTTTCCTGTTGGATCAAGTCTATACTGCAGGATGATTCAACCACTGTAGAAGGAAATCTTCTAATAGCTAGTTCTGCACATGAGCAAGTTGAGGTGGTATTTATTCAATTGTTTTATTGTTTTGGAGGACAAACATCTACACTTTGAAGGAAGTTCTGAAATAAATAACCAATACAGATGTTTAAGAATTAGTGAGATACGTGCCCACTATTGATCCTAACTGATGTGTCTGGAGTTGTATTTTGTACAAACTGGAATTTCTAAACAATCTCCAAGGAGAGACCCACATTCACCATTTTTCAATAGTTTTGAAGATTTCCAAGCCATGAATAACTGTATTCATATACATATAACTGTATGTCTATTCAAGCATGAAAATGATTCCTTCTAGAAAAGTCTGTATTTCTGGCTAGTGAAAATCATATCCCAACAATACCATCTTGTCTCAGTTTATGAAGTTATGTTATATATAACAGAAATAAAATCAGTAAAATCATTACAGATCTGAAGGGATGAATAAGGCAAGTCAGCTGTTTTAAATTACTACACTTAATCTTAGTTACTACTAATTGTTTGGGGGATTTTTATAAAATAATTTAGCTGGTCTGTGGTATACCTAATTGTTTTTCTTAATACCTTCAAGTCGATCTTGACTTCCAGTGATTCCCTGGACAAAACCCTGGAGTTTTCTTGGCATCATGTTTTGAAAGTAGTTCATTTTTGCCTTCTTCCTAGGATGAGAGAGAGAGCAACTGGCCCAAAGTCATTTAGTGGTTCATGCCTAAAGGTCTAGATCTCACATTTCCTTGTTTTTAGCATCATGCCTTTACTACTACACCAAAATATGGGAGCATGAAATATCATTTGACAAGAATAATTTGATTCTTTTAAATGGTCTGGACATTTTGCTCACATGTAGTGAGATGGCTTTCACAATTTGCTTTCTGTAATTGTGTAGTGTTTCATTTTATTCAAATACTTGGCATGGAAAAGTATTTCCAAAAGAAATTTTAAGAAGAAATTATTATTATATTGCTTATCAACTCTGCCAAACTAAAATGCTGTATGTCCATTTAGAGAAACAAACCAAAAGAAGATGTAAATTTCTACTGAATACTTTGTCCTCACTGAGCCATATTCAAATATATTTTGGAATGGAGGTGAATGCACTTCTGTACAATAATGGGACAATTCCTTTTTTAGCATGCGTCTCTAAATTTTTTCCTACTGGCACAAGATGTACTGACATTTTCTATATCAAATAGGAAATATATTGCTGTTCTTCCACCAGATAGGTCTATTTTTAAAGCAAATTTATATTTTCAGAATTTCTAATTTAGCAGTTAAAATTTTATTAAAATATTAGCAATGTCAATCTTTTGTAAGTGATATCTAGCAATATTATCTGGAATTCCAAATGTCAACTTTGATGTAGTGGATAGATTACAAGCCTTTCCTGGTTTCTGAAGGAATCTGGGAGGGCATAGTCAGCTGGATCAAGGAGGTAGTCAGTACCTCAGTTAAGGAGGAGGTGTGACTGGCAGCCTTGAAACAACTATGGCTCATTCTGTCCTAAATCCTGCCCTCCCGTTCAATTGTTTTAAAGCAATTTATTGTTACCTAGCAGTTCAAAAACATTAAAAAATGCAAGTAGATAAATAGGTGGGAAAGGTAACAGCATTCTGTGCCACTTGGCATATAGTCATGCCAGCCACATGACCATAGAAGCATCTTCAGAAAATGCTGGCTCCCTCGGCTGTGAATCATAGATGAGCACTGCCCCTAGAGGCGGCCACAACTGGCAGGGGAAACCTTTACCTTTTATTGTTATCAACCTTCCCTTTTAAGGAAAGGATGTTGAGATAGTTGTGGGGAGTCAAGTATGGAGCATCGTGGAAGAAGCCAATGATCTGAAACTTTTTCAGACAGAGTTCAGGCCTGGGATGGGATGGAGATGACATCATTCATTCTTGTAAATATTGAAGACTTGGATGGTGGGACCATACTCTTCTTGGTCCTGTTAGATCTCTCAGTAGCCTTCGGTACTGTCAATCATGTTATCCTTTTGAATTGTCTGAAAGGGCTGGACATTCAAGGCACTACTCTGCAGTATTGTACTGCTTGTTTAGCAAGTGGTTCTCGTTGGTTGTTGTAAGACAGGGAAGGCTAGCTCAGTGGCTGCTGTCTTGTGTGATGCCTTGGAGCTTGTCATTTTCCTCCCCCCCTACTATTTATCCCTTACATGAAGCTGTTGAGATCACCATCATTTCTAGGTATAGTGTCATCAATACAGTGATAATATCCAACTTTACATTATCATCCAGGACCATTTGGTGCCCTGTCACCATAACTTGCCCCAGATGAACATGTGGAGACTATTGCCATGGGATCTTTGCTCAGTTTCAGCCTGTTGTGGTCCTACCTGACTTATGTTGAGAGATAATCTGGCTGTAGTAGAAACAACTGTGTATCAGATTGTATTATTCCTGTTCATTTCCCAGATCTCCATAGGCCCATTAAGGAAATCAGTTCCTGTCTCATATCATTGTGGAATCATGATGGCTCTGTCTCTTCAATTTCTAAATCAAACATCTCCAGCTGACATACAAAGAGGCCAGTTCAGTAACTTACCAATGTGAACTGCAGAGGTACAACAGTTTCCTCTGCAGATGAACCCCAGACAAAGAAACAAAAAGGGGATCAGAAGATCTTTCTGAGGTATGACGTTCCACCATCTTAGCCCATGACTGAAAAAGCTTTGCTTCTATGCTCACTAGCTTGCCTTGTGAGGACAAACAGTTCAAAAAGTATTGAGCAATGAGTATGTTTAGAAGTTTTTTTAAAAAACTGCATGATTTTACCAGACTCTTAAAGCTGTAACTTTTGTTGGCAATTTGTAGAGGTGCATTTCATCATTTAGAATATGAAGTGTAGTTTTCATTCAAAAGTCAGGATAAAAACCCCTTTACGTCTCATTTAATGTGGCTTTTTGAAGAGATATGTCTACCAGAAAAAATTAAAAACTAAACAAAAATTGGTCCTATCTGAACTCTCAGAGGGTCACAATTTGGTATCTGTTATAAATTACAACCACTTCAGGGAAAGATGGTGAATCATATTTTTATAGTGATGGAATATGTATTTCTATTGTCGTAGCTATTGTGAAAAGCTACTGCCCTTTCCACAATCTTAATCTCCAATTGATACTATTAAGAAACAATCTCAAATACTTTTAATATATTTTTAATACCAAAAGATTTTGTTTAGCATCCATCAGTATGATTAAATATTTCAGGAGATCATTTTTCTGGACAAGTGACTTATGAATCAACCATCAGCATTAGGCAAGGGCTATTCTATGTTATATTTATCTGCTGATATAAATAATGTGAAGCAAAGCCATTGAGGCTTCATTACCTTTAACAGCATTGTTAACTGTTTCTTTCCTCCTATGCTACACAATTTTCCCTTGAATTACTTTTTTTTGGCTATATAGAAAGCTTAAATCAGAATTGCTTATTTTTTTATAAAGCAGGAACATGCCATTCTTTTTTAGGACAAGAATCACACTTGATCTTGTAAATGTGAATATTGTAAATGAGACTGAAACCAAGACCAAAAATAGGTGCAGAATGAACAAATTAACATAAAATGTTTATGTCTGTTATGATATTTGGAGAATTTCAGGAAGTTTCATTAAGCCTAATAGGATAATGTTTAAAACCTTGAGGATAATGACAATTTACATAGTTACAAAGTCTACAAATTAAAAAAAAATCTATGGAATCATCTAAGATCAGACAATGAAGTCCAAAGAGAATTTGCTTATTTTAAAGAAAATACAATTACCAAGCAAAAATTTTAAAGTTTTGTTGCTGTTGTTGTTTAGTCACTAAGTTGTCTTGTGATCACATGGACTGGAGCACATGCGGCCTCCTTGTCCTCTCCTTTCTCCTGGAGTTTGCTCAGATTCATGTTCATTGCATTGCTGATGCTATCTAACCATCTCATCTTCTGCCATTCTCTTCTCCTTTTGTCTTCTATCTTTTCCAGTATCATGTTTTTTTCCAGTGAGTCCCCTCTTTGCACGAGGTGGCCAAAGTATTTGAGCTTCAGCTTCAGTGTCTTTCCTTCCAATGAACAGTCAGCATTGATTTTCGTTAGTATTAACTGGTTTGATCTCTTGCAGTCCAAGGGACTCTCAAGAGTCTTCTACAGCACCACAATTCAAAGGCATCAGTTCTTCAATCTTCAGACTTCCTTATGATCCAGCTCTCACAGCCATACATTACAACTGGGAAAACCATAGCTTTGACTTTACGGATCTTTGTCAGCAAAGTGATGTCTCTGCTTCTTAATATCCTGTCTAGGTTTGTCATAGTTTTCCTCCCAAGGAGCAAGCTTCTTTTGATTTCATGGCTGCAGTCACCTTCTGCAGTGATCTTGGAGCCCAAGAAGGTGAAATCTGCCACTGCTTCCA
>JANHZU010008307.1:64361-75041 GCA_032468055.1 Acrochordus granulatus
GCAAGGAAGGCAGCCCTCTCACTGCTTCCACGTACCAGAACGTTTAAATGGAGCCTCCACCCAGACAGATTCTGTGTTTTGTTTGCCTCAACCTAAACCAGGATGCCCATCCTTGGCAACTCTCAGATGTGTGGACTTCATCTCTCTCCCAGAACTCCCCAGTCAGAGGGAGCTGAAGCGGGAGTTGAAGTCCACACATCTAAGGGCTGCCAAGGTTGGGCATTCCTGACCTAGACACAGGATGCTGGGTTCTTGCTGTAGCCTCGGCGCAGAGCGCGGGAAGGTGAACCCTCTTGATGGTCCTTGGAGTCCATTCCGCTGACATCAGCACCCCTTATTACTGCTGTTGTCGGTGCTGCTATTTTAGTGAAGAAAGGCTGATGGGTGCCGAGCGAGGGCCCTGGTCCCACATCGCTCGCTCTCTCGCTCGCCGTTGCCCGGCGGGCCGAAGGGGCTTCTCCTTCCCGCCGCTGCCACGCTCCTCCCGGCCGTTTCCCCGCTAGAGGACGCGTTGCGGCCGACCGACGCCGCTGCCCGGCCGCCTTCCAGCCGCCATAAAAGGGCAGGAGGCGGACCGCCGCCTCGCCTGCCTTCAGCCCCGGATTGGAAGGCGGCGGGGCTATAAAGGCAGGCAGGGCGGAGTGAGACAAAGCAGTCGGTCCTGGGATCCGGCGCGGAGCGGCGGGAGCTGGGCTGGCTTGTCCAAAGAAGGGGAGGAAGCCCTCCGAGAGCGTTTGGCGGCGATCCGGGAGAGCCCTTCTGCGCTCGGGGTGCTCCCTGCCGCCCCTTCCCTTCGAACGTGGTCGCTTCCGTGGTTTTCATCAGAGAGAGAGGGGGAATCAAAAACATTACGGGAATCTCAATGAAGGAAAGAAGAGCGAGCCAGAAACTATCCAGCAAAGCGATCATGGACCCTAATCAGAATGTGAAGTGCAAAATAGTGGTGGTGGGAGATACGCAGTGTGGGAAGACGGCTTTGCTCCACGTCTTTGCCAAGGATTGCTTTCCGGAGGTAAGTTGCGCCGACCCGGGGCTCCGTCTCGAAGTTTTGAAGCTGCCTCCCGGCTGCAGGGCAGAGGCGGACTTCCCGGGGAGGGTCCCTTCCGCGACGCGCAGTTCGTGCGGAGCGCCGGGGAAAGGCGACGTTCAGTCGCTGATCTGGATCGCCCGGACGGAGGGCGGACGCTAGCCTGGCCCGGCACGGGGATGGGTGGGAGGCCCAGCCGCCGGGGTCGGTGCGGGGCGGTGGGAGGCCCAGCTGCCGGGGTCTCAGCTCTCCAAGCCGCTCCTCTGAGAGACTTCGGCGTAGCCCCGGTCCCGGTTTGCCCGAACGCGGAGTCGCGACGGGGCTGTCCAGCTGAGAGCTGCTTCTGCGCTTGTGATTGATAGCGTCGCGCGGCCACCCGGCGGTGATATAAAGCCTGTCTTCGCGGCTGATAGATTTGTCCGGGACCGGTTCGTTGCCTTATAAATCACCAGTGAGGAAATGGAATTGATGCCCGCGACTTCTGGTTGCCTTTCCTTCATCGCCCCTCTTTAAAAATCGTGCCTGCGTTTTACTGAACTCGCCGAGAGCAATTTAGTGACCTTTAGTGAAATTTAGCAATTAAAGTTAGAGGTGATGCCCCAAGAATCTGTTCAGAGCATACTTGTGGATACGGGAAAACTCTTGCAGGACTTTGTTAAGCACCGGTTGTATCTTTCCCTCCTTAAAATACCTTTTTATAAAGGAGAGGGGAAAGGAAAGAATAATGGAGCAAGGTTCCTCATCTGGGAAGTGGGTTAAACAAAATCCATTTTAATTTGTCCTTCCCCAAGCTGTTGTCCACTAGATGTTTTGGAGAATCACTCCCATTAATCCCATCTACCCTGGCTTTTGACCAGATGTAACTGGCATTGCAGCTGAACCATCCTGAAAGGTTTGGTTGACTTTCAAGATCTAAGAGGTATAAACTTGGTTGAAGGAGGTGAACAGAGCCTGATGCCTGCTTGTTCCAAAGCAATAATGGAAAATAGTATAGAAGTAAAGAATGACCATGCAGAGAGGATGAGGGAAGAAATCCATGTCTTCATTCCCTTTTCAGTGAGTGAATCCTCAAGAAGAAGGGGAAAAATTGTTAAAAGTTGATGTGGTGTTAACTTTCAAGTAGTGATAACCCTGTGTTTCTCTCTTTTGTTGCCTAGAATTATGTGCCCACTGTGTTTGAGAATTACACTGCCAGTTTTGAAATAGACACACAAAGGATAGAACTCAGTCTCTGGGATACTTCGGGTAAGAGACTTGCTATATAGCAGAATCTGTCTTCTGTTTCCATGCCATTTGGGTGACTCATATCTGCCTTGTGTCGTAATTATAAGGTTTCACTCAAACCTCTGTTAACACCCTGTTGATGTAATAATTATTTGCCATTTTTAATGCTGCCTTTTTTGGGAGGATGGTGGTGGTCCGATTTTGACATAAAGTATCATGTTCCTTCCTCTCTCCTCTTTTGTTTTAATTGCAACTCTTTCTGCAGTATGGTTATTGCTTCCATTTACCTGACTTCCCCCTCCTCTCCTTTTCCTTATTTTTAATTCTCTCAAGGGTCTTAGGATAATTAGCGAACAGATGGGAGAAGGTTATACTGGCCTATAGTGAGCCATTCTTTTTAAAATTTGCCTCCACTGCTGGGGGAGCCAGCATGTGTTCTTCTTCTAGTAATATGGGATTATACAGCATCAAGAAAATGAATCAATACACATATGCCAACATATGTTGGGGGGAGTGTATGTTTCTCACTAATGTTTCTTACATTTTGACATGCATTTCCCACATATTTTCTTTACCAAAATATTCTCCACTGCAAAATATGTAGGAAGTCCTCCACTTAGTGGTTATTAGATGGTTTTGGCATGGGGTGTAATCCCTGGAGGATTTGACAATACATCCAGCAGGGGGTGGACAAGCTTTTGAAATGGAATTTGTCAAAAAGCTGAATGAAGTTTAAACAGAACTTGCGTTTTATGACTACGCATAGTTCAAAGTTTAGTTAAAAAGGGATAACCACAAGATAGGAGTGGATTGCCGAATATCAGTAGATGAACAAACTTTATACTTTTCACTTGTTTAAACAGCAGCAAGAAAAAGTTTCTTCTTGCTATAAAATTTGTCTTGGGATCTTGAGTAATTTAGATGTAGATTTGAAATGGTCATATTCAGGTCATCTCGTATATAAGGTTTACTGAAGAAAGTAGATGACTGTTGTTTTCTCCTCTGAGCCATTATTGTGTACCTGATATAATTTGGTAGCTTTTAGTTGATGTAAAAAATAAAGTAGGCCCAGAAAGCCTGGACTTATTTGCTAAGGAAGTCTTGGAACAGTTGTTTCCTAGCAAGACAGATCAACATAGCTTGTACAATCTGGACTGACGAGCAATGATCCTGTGGTTTTCAATCAGGAGTCATTCCATCTTTCCTTGGGATATGATAGATTGAACCAGAATCCTCTAGAATGCCTAGTTTGTACTCTGTGCCAAATTATGATCCTTTCCTTCCCCTTCCCTCCACCTTGCTAAATTACAGTTCTGGAATCCATTGCTCTTTTCCCCTTCTGCTGTGCACCAGATTGTCTCGCAATCCTCCAAATGAATTTTCTGCCCCATAAATCATTCTCTTGCGTCTTTTTGCCTTTCCTCTAGGTCATACTATGATTTAATGCTAGGTTTGTAGATAACTTCTTCTCAGTCCATGTTCAATTATTCTAGGGCAGTAGCGCTAAGTTAGTGGGAGATATTAAAGAAAAAGTATAACCTGGATCACTTCTGAGAGACTGAGACAACAGTTCTATAAAGATATTAACTTGTGTTTTCTGGTGATTTAATATATATCACCCCACCATGCTAAAATGTCATAGATGTGAAGCATATTTATAACCTCTTTCAGACAGTCAGGCCAAATCTGTAAAGAGCTTTGCAATTAACTGTGTTAAGCCAATGCTAGAAACAAGCTAGCATATGTACAGATGTCCCTGCATGCTGAATTCTTTTCTCAAACAGATGACCAGATGTTGTGTTCTTAAGAATCGCTGCAAGTCCTAGAATCCTGTCATGACCAGCTCCATTATAAAATCAGCTCCATTCAGCAATAAAATGCATTCATTCAAGCACAGCCTTCCACAAGAAACACAAGCAGGAAATGCTGAAATCTATTGCTTTCAATATGCAGATGGTATATTAGCAGAGTATTTTAAAAGCCCTTTTATGCTAAGGGCATAAAAAAATTAGTTCTCTCTCTCCCTTTCTCCTGACTGAGATACACAGACACACACATACACATTGAAGTCTGGGGCTTTTACAGAAAAGAAAAATTCTATCAACTGAGATGAGGGCTATAAAATTCTGTGCTTAATATAGGACAGATCAAATTTTCCTGGTTCACTGTCATTTATGATGATTTAAAAAACATGTACTGAAGACCACAAGATTGCTCCTAAGGAGTGGGAGACAAAGGAGTGTACAGGATGATGGGAATTAATGGCAAAAGAATCTGAACTCTTGTCTGTGTTGCCTTAAGATATATATGGGTAAGACCATCCAATGGATTAACCATTCTTCCAAGGGCAAAGAAACCCAAAGAGTTGCAGAAGAGATGCCTGTTTTACAGTGTAAAAGTACAAAATCTTTCTGATTTTGAAAACCCTTTTGGTATTGGAGCAAATGTTTGCCTGCTGGTGGAAGAAACAATATTGCAAAATCTCATTATGGTACAAAGGACTGTCTGATGGGGAAGGGATGTTAACAAAAGCCCAAATGGCAAGTCTGCTAGTCTTGTATATTGGGTAACATTTCTACAGCTCTTTTGAAGAAACCACAATTAAGTTCTTTCTGCTTTATCAGTCTTCACAGCACATTACTGCTCTTGGCATCATTGGAATGCTGGCTTCCAGATGTGGATGACAGCTGGGAGGCCCACAGCTCTAATTCTCTTTCTCTTTCCTCCTCCCCCTACAGAGGAATGTGTGCTGCTTTTCTCACTCCACTGTGATAAAACAAAATTAAGTCCTCTCTTTCTATCCCATAGCAGGAGAATGAGCATGAAAGGGAGAGGTGCAGTGAAGGAAAATAAACACAAAAATCTCAGTCTGAACCTCTGCTTTTATTCAAAGCAGATCTTTTTATTCAAAGATCTCCTAAACTAGTGTACATGTTGACTAGTCTATAGAACAAACATTTTGTTTTTTAAAATGTAATGACTAAGAATTAAATGACTAAGAATTAAATTCTTTTGAATTGAATGGGGCTTATTCTACATCTAAACAAACCATTTCAGAGTAGAATCTTTCTGACATATCTTGTTTTTTCCTGCATAAATGGAGTTACAGTCCAGTATCAGCAGTCTAGATATTTTGGACTGTGGTTCCCTTTTTCTTGCCTGATGCCATATTAACTGGAGGTGAAAGGAATTACAGAAAAAAAATGGTATTTAGTAAGTTAATTATCCCAACATTTTTATGTTACTAAACATAGAATCAAACACAGGCCTTCCAATTCAAATAGGATAAGGTGAAAGGGACACTTCAAAAACTTTCAGGAGATTAGCTGAGTACTTTAACACTTTTCTCGATTCTGAATTATTATGTTTCAATAAGTTGACGTCTCTTGCTCATTTGGGTTTCAGATCCTGTGATCTCTTCTAGATTGCCCTCTGGTATATTTAGGTGCTCAATAAGCAGGAACTATAACTATATTAAAAAAAACACTCACCTGGATTACTTACACTTGTGGATTACCAAGTAAAGAAACCTTAGTCTGATATTATCCTTCTCATCTCTGTTAAAGATTAGCAGCAACTTTTGCAAGTCTACTGTAGAGGAAAGGCCTGTTCTGTTTGTTAGATTTATGTTCATCTAGAGAATATAGGATTGCAGCATGTCACTTTAGTCAAAATCTGGGTTTAGCTTCAACTGCATAAACTTTGTTCTAAAATCTGACTGCTTGGGTAGGACATGTCTCAAACCTCAGAGTAGCATAAATACCAGTAATGGCCAGAAGTAGTCAACCTGTGATCCTTATAGTTGGAATGCAACTTTCATCATCTTTATCATTGGCTCTGCTGGCTAGGAAATTGATATTCAGCATATATAGGACTGTACACACACACACACACACACACACACACACATATGACCCTTTAAACCCGTAGGGGATAACGCTTGACTATGGATGATATTTGGGGCCAATTTTAGGATGGAAAAACAGAACCAAAAAATACTTTGCCATTGGGAAATCCCAGTGTTGGTATGAGTTTCTTTATGGGAAAAATGTGAGTTTGCATTATGTATTTACTTAGAGTATACAGGAAAAAAAACATGTCTGTGAAGGAAAATAAGTTTCTTGAGATGCAGTGAAATTCTATAGATTAATGTCTACCAGAAACTAGTCTACTGTATACTCAAAAACAACTCAAGAAAATAATACCTCACATTTAATGATACTACTTGGGTAGGATTTTTCAAATGTCAGTTGATGCTCCCAAAACATTTCAGTTTGACTCTTGGTCTACAGTGTTCTCATTAAATGAATAGGTCTAGTTTAAATCACTGCATATTTGGGATAAACATTCTTGAATGGGTAGCATTCTTAATTAACTGCAGTTAATTGCTCTTTGACCAAGTCTACCCATTTTGAGTTAAATGTCTACTTTTCTTGCAAAGATTTAGAAATTAACAAATACAGTAAATATGTGAATGCTTTTATACTTTATTCCTAGACCTGCTGGGATTGCAAACACTTAAATGGCAACCACTGAGTTATTTTAGAGTCATTTTCTTGGAAGCTCATTTTTTAAATGTGAGAAAGGCAATCCAGCCTTCAGTATTTTTGTGTAATAAATCCAATAAATTAGGAAACAGGCAGCACTGGCACTTTGAGAAATTGAAGCATCTCTAGCATTGGTACCATAGCCAGGTGGTCTAGCAACTCTCTTCCCATCAAGAGGAACCCAGCTTCCGACTCAGATTAACCACTTATGACAAGAGAGGGCAGCCATTCAAATGCCGTATGTAATAATTTCTGGATAACCAAAGATAACAAAGTTGATGGGCCACATAATTCATGTGGGTGACTTTGGCTTTTGGGGGGAATGCTGTTGTTATTTTTAAACCATCATCTACCTGTTTTATATCTCATTGTTTCCCAATTCAAAATTGCGCAGATCTGTACTATCTTGCTCAGATGAGGCTTCCCCATAAAAAGTGGACTTGGGAGCTGCATACAACCCTAAGGTTGAAAGTTGCCAATCCTGACTTTTAAAATGCTGTACGATGAGAGACAGTTTGGTATAGTGGTTAAGGCATCAGGCTAGAAAACCAGGGGACCTTGTGTCCTAGTCCTGCCTGAGGGACAAAACCAACTGGGCCAGTCACTTTCTTTCAATCTTAGGAAAGAGGTAAGGGGCAAACCACTTCCAAAATCTTGCCAAGCTTTGTCTAGGCAGTTACGAAGAGTCAACAATAACTCCAAGGGACCAAAAAAAAAAAGCTATAAGATATAACCATGTGACTTTAAAGTGTATTAATTCTAAACAGACATAAGCACCCTCCCTAGGAAAGTATTTCATTAATCTAAATTGCATATGAAGTGTACCAACCAGATTGGACAAATTACACTCTTCCCTGTTGCAGTTACTGCACAATAATTTGCAGTAAATTATTTATTCTTTTAAGGTCTTATTATACAGTTTATTGCAAGATAAAATGAACTCATTTTTAGCAGCTTGGACTTATATTTTGGACTTCTATTTTATTTAAAACTCAAAAGCACCTGAAAGATTATCTAGTGAAAACCATATGTTGTTTATCTAGTTTTTTTCATGTTCAATACCCTATCATATCTAGCAGATGTGTTTTATAATCTCTTATTTAAATTGCCTGTCTTCAAGCATTCATATTTCACAGTTGTATGGTCACTAGGTGTTAAATCACAGGATACTGAATATAGCTAATATGTGAGTTTTGATGAAGAACAGTTACAAGAATAACACGATGGCATACCAAGATACCTTGATAACTTTAAAATTAATTGACTTTGATATTAATCTGTTCAGTTGCTGAGTTGTGCTGACTCTTCATGACTTCATGGACCATAGCACACCGGGCCTCCCTGTCCTGCACTTCCTCTCAAAAGTCCCTCCAAATCCACACCCATTTCATCCATAATGTTGTCTAACCATCTCATTTTCTGCCATTCCCTTCTCCTTTTGCCTTAGTCTTTCCCAGCATCATGGTCTTATCCAGCGAGTCCTCTCTTTGCATTAGATGGCTGAAGTATTTGGAGCTTCAGCTTCAATATCTCTCCTTCCAATGAACAATTAGGGTTAATTTTCTTTAGGATTGCTTTAGGATTGATTTTATCTCCTTGCAATCCAAGGGACTCACCAGAGTCTTCTCCAGCACCACAATTCAAAGGCATCAATTCTTCAATGCTCAGCCTTCTGTATGGTCCAATTCTCACAGCTATACATTACTAGTGAGAAAATCATAGCTTTGACTATGTGGACCTTTGTCAGCAAGGTGATGCCTCTGCTCTTTAATATACTGTCTAGGTTTGCCATAGCTTCTCTCCCAAGGGGCAAGCATCTTTTAATTTCATGGCTACAATCACCATTGGCAGTGATCTTGTAGCCCAAAAAGGTAAAATATGCCACTGCTTCCATTTCTTCCCTTTCTATATTAGTGATGGGACCAGATGCCATGATCTCAGTTTTTTAATGTTGAGTTTCAAGCCAGCTTTTGCACTCACCTCATTCACCCTTATAAAGAGGCTCTTTAGCTCCTCTTCACTTTCTGCCATTAGAGTGCTATTGGCTGCATATCTGAGGCTGTTGATATTTCTCCCGGCAATCATAATTCCAACTGGTGATTCATCCAGCCCAGCATTTTGCATGATGTGCTCTGCATATAAGTTAAACAAGCAGGGTGACAATATACAAGACTAATTTTCAATCAATCCATTGTTCCATGTCCAGTTCTAACTCTTGCTTCTTGATCCACATAGAGATTTCTCAAGTCAGAGATAAGGTGGTCCAGTATTCCCATCTCTTTAAGAATTTGCCACAGTTTGTTGTGAAGCTTTAGCATAGTCAATGAAGCAAAGTAGATGTTTTCCTGGAACTCCCTTGCTTTCTCCATGATCCAGTGAATGTTGGAAATTTGATCTCTAGTTCTACCTCTTTGAAACCCAGCTTGTATTTCTGGTAGTTCTTGGTTCACAGAAGCCTAGTTTGTAGTACTTTGAGCATAACCTTGCTAGCATGTGAAATGAGTGCAATCATACAGTAGTTTGAACATTCTTTGTTATTGCCCTTCTTCGGGATTAGAACATAAATTGATCTTTTCCAATCCTATGTCCACTGTTGAATTTTCCAAATTTGCTGATGTATTTGAGTGCAGCACTTTCACGGCATCACTTTTTAGTATTTAAATAGTTCAGCTGGAGTACTGTCACCTCCGCTAGCTTTGTTGTTAGTAATGTTTCCTAAGGCCCACTATACTTCACAATCTAGGATGTTTGGATCTAGGTCATTGACCACACCATCATGGTGATCAGGGACATTTAGATTTTTTTTGTATAGGTCTTCCATGTATTCTTGCCACCTCTTCTTAATCTCATTTGCTTCTATTAGGTCGCTATTCTTTTTGTCCTTTATCATGCCCATTTTTGCACAAAACATTCCTTTGATATCTCCAATTTTCTTGAAGAGATCTCTTGTCTTTGCCAGTCAATTGTTTTCCTCTGTTTCTTTAGATAGTTCATTTAAGAAGGCCTTATCTCTCCTTGCTAATTTCTGGAAATCTGCATTTGGTTGAGTATATCTTGCCCTTTCTCCTTTACCTTTTGCTTTCCTTCTTTTCTTAGCTAATTGTAAAGTCTCATCAGACAGTCACTTTGCTTTCTTGCGTTTGTTTCTCTGGGATGGTTTTAGTAGCTACCTCTTGTACAATGCTATTCAGGCATTCTGTCTACCAGATCAAATCCCTTAAATCTATTCCTCACCTCCACTGTATAAGGGTCATCACTGAAGTCATCACTGAATGGCATAGTGGTTTTCCTACACTCTTCAATTTCATCCTACATTTTGCAATCAGAAGCTCATGATCTGAGTCATAGTCAGCATCAAGTCTTGTTTTTACTAACTGTATAGAGCTTCTCCATGTTTGGATGCAAAGAATGTAATCAGTAAGTTTTTGGTGTTGACCATTTCATGATGTCCATATGTAAAGTCACTTCTTGGGTTGTTGGAAAAGTGTATTTGTTATGGCCAGCATATTAGCTTGACAAAATTATATTAGCCTTTGCCCTGCTTCATTTTGTACGCTAAGGCCAAACTTGTCTGTTATTTTGGTTATCTTTTGAGCTGCTACTTTAGCATCCCCTATGATGAAAACACCTTTTTTTTGGTGTGAGTTCTAGAAGGCGTTGTAGGCCTTTATAGAACTGATCAACTTCAGCCTGCTTGGCATCAGTGATTGGGGCAATAGACTTGGGATTACCGTGATGTTGAAGGGTTTGCCTTAAATTTAACTGAGATGATTCTGTCAGTTTGGAGACTACTGTAGTACTGCTTTTCCCACTGTTTTATTAACTATTGGATGGATAGCATAGTCAGTGTGATGGGTGTGGGCTTGGGAAGACTCCGGGAGG
>JANHZU010008307.1:76836-108174 GCA_032468055.1 Acrochordus granulatus
CCCTTCTTTGGGATTGGAATGTAAACTGATCTTTTCCAATCCTGTGGCCATTGTTGAATTTTCCAAATTTGCTGGCAGATGGAGTTCAGCACTTTCACAGCATCATCTTTTTGGATTTTAAATAATTTGGCTGGAATATCATCACCTCCACTAACTTTGTTGTTCGCAATGTTTCCTAAGGTCCACTCATCACAAACTAATTAAAAGGTATATAATTGAAACAAACAATATACAGTCATAAAGATATAGTATATTTTTTAAGTATGATGGAGCAAGAGAGGCAAATCTAGTGATGTTATCATGCAAATGCTGTGACTTATATATTTGCATCAGATGTCAGGACACAAATATGTAATTGTGGTATTGGAGTGATGACATCATCATATGTGTTGGCATTTTGGCATCATTGTGTTTTTTGCAGACCCTGCTGCTTGTTTGTATTCTATTTTGATCTAGTTCTTTGAACCAGATTAGTTTCACACAAACTATGTAAGATAGAAGTGCTGCTTTAATCAAACCCTGACCAGCATGCTTACTATTTCTATGATTTTTTAATCTCTCTCTCTCTATATATATATATACACACACACACACATATATATTGAATAGATCTCAAAAACAACTTAAGCCTCATTGCTTGAACAGTCTTCCTGTGTAGAATGAAACATGTTGCTTCTTTGTGTGGATATGTGGATTTTAGTACAACTAAAAGTTAGTATTCGTTATATTAAGTCATAATGTATTGTGTTTCGTCTTAGTATGTTGCATGAACCCAGCCAATTGTGGCTTATTTTACATACCACAGATAAGCAAACCTTAGTGCAATGTATGAACCCAAGATACAGGTGAAAAACAAACTGTATGTATTTTCATAACTCTCTGATAAGAAAATCACCTCTTTTCTATTCTTGCCATATTGAAATCCAATCTTCATGTGCATTTAACAGGTATAACAGAAGGGAAAGAGGTTGCTTGTCATTTAAATTATACTAAAATTGATACTAAATGAATTCACTCTTAAAAGTCTAGTAAGAGAATTGTGCCTCTACAGATTTTCTGAATACTGAGAGTTGGGGACAAGTGTAGCCTGTGAGAAAGTGGCTGAGGCAATGCAAGACCAGGACTTCGTAGCTGGGAATTGTCACAAGGTCCTCTCCTACTAATCTTAACAGCTCAACAGATTCATGATAGGACAGGTGGTTCCTTAGCATCCACATTTTAATGTATGTCCAACAGGCATGTAGAAACCACTGTGGATTTATGCAACAAATTCTAGACTTTGCACCAAGGCATGGAATGATATGGTGACAAGAGGCTAATAATAGGTTGTTTTCTGGACAATACTGGGTGTTATTAGGATGACAAAGTGAATGAACATGTAGTAAGAATCTCCTGGTACTCAATTATTGCTTTTTAATGAAGATTAAAATGGAATACAATCGACTTTGTATACCAGTGAGAACACTGCATTTTGAGGAAGAATAAAGGGGGTAGTGGAGCAACATTTGTTAGCAGAAGATCTGAACAATGTAACTGAAATCCGTGAACTTGACACCTTGGTACAGAGCAACTCTTACGAACAAGTGTAAAGCAGCAGCAACAATTTTAAACAATATCTTTTGCTAGTACAGTAGTGGATCAAATAGATTTAAGAATTAAATATACATCCATGTATATATTTATGCACATAAAAGCGGGGCAGGGCTTCATCACACGGTGGCAGCTGCTATCCTGCCTTTTTTGGGGGGCACGGTAGAAGCTCCTGCTTTCTTCCAGTTGCTATGCAACATAGAGAGAAAACTGCCAATTGGGACTGAACTTGTGTGACATGATATATTTTACAATGGCAAGAAGAAAGCTTGCACGTTCTTTGAATGATCCTAGTCTGTGTGTGACACTGAAATTGTTACATAAAAGTTTTTTCTCTTTCTCTTGTTTAAAAAAATAAAAACAACAATAAGAGACATGATGAGAAAGAAAAAGACCGGGTGATGAAAAGATGCTCCATACTTTTCTACTCAACTTTCCACACTGTCACAAACTTTGTTCCTGTTTCTCTCAAGGAAAAGATTCCGGTCCCCTTATTAACTTCCATTCAAGGAATTAAGCTGTTGAGAGATGGGCACAGAAAAGAACAAACAAGACCTCATCCTTTATGACTTTTGCTTAAATTTTCAGCCTCTTGTATGCATTTTTTTATTTTTCCAAAACAAATGTCAACAGAAAAACAAGTATTTTCTCAAGTGGTTGCATCCTCTAAACCAGATTTTCACAGTTAATCACATCCTGAATAAAAGTATATATTAATGTTCAAAATATTGGTTTCAGATAAGTGATCATCTTGGTTGGGTTACAGAATGATTCTGTGGCCTCCAGCAGGAATATATTCCATCATTTAGCAGCTTTAGTTTTGAGCAATCCACCAACCCAGCTGCTGTAAAAAAGTTTTACTGAACACAGCAGCTGAGTTTAATTATCATGCTATGCTGAAATCAACCCACCATATTACATCTAACATGATGTAGGGAAGAAAATATGAAGTCTTAATAAGAAATATGACCACTCAGAGGTGTTACACAGCTGTACAAAGGAATAGTGATGCCACATTTGCCATCTTGTTCATGTTGAGTCCCCTCTCCCCTGCAAATGCCTGTCTAAAACATGCCTTGTAAACTGAGGAATTCAGGATACAACCCCCCCTTTAGGTCAGAACAATTCTGGTCTTATAGAAATCAGGCTTTTTTTTTATCAATCAGGAAATTGATAAAAAAAAGCAGCAGAAAAAGCTGCTTAGTTTTCACTTCAGTAGAAAAAGAACTCAGGTTATTCTCTGGGCAGCCCAGGAAAATGTCTGTAAAACCTGAATTTCCTGTATCCCATTCATGTAAACAGAAGGCCATGCTGGGTGTCTTGGATATGGAATTCCCCCTTTGGCTTTGTTTCTGACTTTGGTGAATTTCATTCAGCCTGTAGAGAA
Organism: Acrochordus granulatus; assembly: GCA_032468055.1. NCBI lineage: Eukaryota > Metazoa > Chordata > Lepidosauria > Squamata > Acrochordidae > Acrochordus > Acrochordus granulatus. The sequence continues at coordinate 79,814 of JANHZU010008307.1, forward strand.
CCATTGAAATTGACACATTCAGATCTGCCTTCTGGATTTGTTGATTCAAATCTAATGTGCAAAATTTCAAATATATGATATTTCTTTGAGATTGTACATGCATATATCTTCTAGAGTTGACATAAAAAGTGCTTTACCACACACAAAGTATTGATAAAAGTACAGTGGAACTTTGGATTGCAAGCACCTCAGTTCACAAGATTTTCACAAGACGAGAAATTTTTAATAAAAATTTAATTTGGTTTATGAGCGACAGCTCCCAAGATGAGCACCGCGTGATGTGCTTGTGCGGGAAATCTCACAACGGAGATGACAGTTCTCCTATCTTGCTGCGTAAACAGCACAAATTAAGTGAAAGACATTCAAGAGAAGAAACTCCTGAGACTCAGACTCCGGATTCTCCCTCCAGGCAATTCCCTCCCCCTCTCCTCCCTCTCGTCTCCCTCGCGCCAGGGACTCTTCACAAAGTGAGGGGAGATTGACCCTTCCTCTCCTCTGTCACTCTCACACACACACACACCCCGGCACCATCCAGCCCATCTTCTGCTGCCCATCTCTTCTCCCTCATAGCATGGAGGCAGGTTATAATGAGAAACATTTCCAAACCACCCAAGAAAGACCCCTCGAAAAGCATTGCTGAGGGAAAAGTTTTGCCTTGAGTGGTGGTGACAGCGGATCCTCCAATCCAGCAGGGGGCACCAGACAGCAGTTGGCCTAGCAGCAGCCAATGGCCAGAATCTGCCTTGGAGCGGATCCATAAGTGCTGGTTAATTTGTTTTATTTTTACTTTATATTGTGCGTTAATCATTGTTACTTGTTTCAGATATTAGGGACAATCATTTCTACACAAAATACCATTGAAAATTATTTTTTATGAATATTTTGGGGGGCATGGAACAGATCATCCAACTTTACATTTCCTATGGGAAACTTCACTTTGATTTAAGAGTGTTTTGGAATAAGAGCATTCTTCTAGAACAAATTATGCTCACAATCTAAGGTTCCACTGTAATTGATAAATATTACATAACACACGGTATTGAGACCATGTTTTAAGAGCTATAATTAAAAATGTGGCTGTTGTCAAATACTCTTCCAAGAACTACTGGGAAGAAAACTCCAAAAAGATTGACTTTCACCCTCTCCATCTTAGAAAACATTTACTTGAATTATCACCAAATGTACAGATTTTTTTAGTAGATAGAAATTAGAAATAGAAACTGGACAGTTTTTATATTAATAAAGCCATCTCTAATGCCAGTTGTTTTTAAAACTTCCATCTCTTTTTTCTGCTTTGTTTTCCATTTTTTGGATAATTTCTGGAGAATCCAAAAATTCTTGTGTTATTTTATGACCTCTGGGTTGACTTCAAAAATTATTGCCTTAAAATGTAACATGTAATTTCTTGAATAGCCAACATGCAATCTTTGTTTTCTGGTTAACGCTGAAGCCCTATTGCATGTCATTCTCTGTCAAAAATCCAACATCTCAGGAAAATCAGCTCTTCTTATTGTGCCTTGTCTTCATATAGGTAGGCATGGCCCAATTATACAACCAAATGCATTTCAGACCATGATTTGTTTAAAATCTATTGATTTTCAGTACATACAACATTTTGACATGTGTACCTGATCTTAACACATCATAATAGCAAGAAGCCTAACAAGATTTTAGAAAATACTTCCCTCACCTTCAAAAGTTCCTTAAAATTGTAGTTTACCTTTCATATCCTTATTTCAGGGCTAGGTGGAAATTTGGAAAGTTTGCTAGCTTTATTTTGGACTGGGAGATGAAAGTGGTTGTGTCAAATGTTGCTGAACTACAACTCCCCTGGTCCCCCCCCCAAAAAAATGGACAGTGGTGAAGAATGCTAGAGGTTTTAGCTTAGCTCCATCTGCAAGGCCAGAGGTTTTCTACTCCTACTTTATGGTCCTTAGTTTTGTTTTGGTAAGTGATCTATAGTATATGATATAAGTTGGACAGACAAGTTACTCCTGCCTACTGCAACCTCCCATCCCTTCTCCACAAGGTTACTGAGATAAGCACATGTGTTGAGGAGACAAGGTTGGCAAGGACCTTAGCTTCACAGCAGGAAACTTTGACATCAGAACACCGTATCAACACTGAAAGCAGATTCATAATCCCCGTGAACTTCATTTTATATAGTAGATTCTGAATCCAAATATTCATTGGATGTACCTTGATCTACTCAATTTGTGCCATTTATGTGTTTTGAGCAGGGGTTCAGCTTTTTTTAAATTATCTTGAGGAAAGTTTGAACAGACTGCTATTCAGCTGTCTTGAAAAGAGACTGTTTAGATTTAACACACATTCTCAAGATTCCTCAGCTCTGAAGATTTTGTTCTAGTAAAAAAGTTGGAACAAAAAAAATGCCCTTCTGAATTCCATGTTGATGTTTTTGTTCCTAACTGCTGTCTTAGTTGGGCAGATATAAAGGATGCTTTTTGAAAGAAACCAGAAAATACATTTCTTGAGAAGCATACTGTAACTATAGATTTTTGAAGGATGCAATGTACTGTAGCATTCTTCACTCATTCCCTCACATTCTTTCCCTAGTAAGAATGCTAAATAGTTTTCTTCTATTCTTGGATTCAAATTATAACAAATTTATAATTAAATAAGGTGACTCTAGTATACTGTATATTATTCACATATACATGTACATATATGGTGTGAAAATCTCCTGGGTGGTGACTGAACGCTTAGGTATGTGTCTGAAGAATTATTTTTTGGGGGTGAGGCTCTTCATCCTTCTCTTATGCAAGCAGTATCTCTGTTCAAAATTTAATGATCTTTAGAAGTTCAGGGTTCATCATGTCCATGCCTGTCTCAAGAATCTTCAAATGAGAATAGAAGGTGGCACCCATGCTAAGAGCTATTACAATAGCTTAGGTTGGAAATTAAAACCTTGTTTATTTCCCTGAAGTTAGTAGAGGTTAATCTTTGTGAATTGTACTCCAGATGATAGAGCATTATACCTGGTTATCAGTGGGGTGTACTAGAGAGAACAGCGGTGTTGAAATACTAGCTTAAAAATCTGTGATCATTGTTATATTCTTTAGTTGACTCTAGGTGTGCCATAAGAGCATAACTTAGATTTTGACCAACTAATTGATGGTCAACAATCTATTCTTTTTGCTGGCCTTGTCTTTGGGAAAGGATAAATAAGGCAGTATAGGGTTTTGGGTAAGTTGCTTACAAGTTACTTATTCTTTTTATCAGGTGAGAGCAGGTAAGGCCAATGACTTTGTCCCTTAAAAGTATGCAAAACAGATTGAGATGACCAAACCCAACAGTTTTCTGTCCTTTTCTTGAGAGAAAGGCCAGTAGGAGCAAAGAGTAATCCATCCACCTTTCTGGTTATAGCCCAGGAAAGGTCAGCAGAAGCTTCTGGTCTCCTTACAAGTGCACTGCAGAAAGACAAACAGGAGAGCCATTTAAAAGCTGAGCTTGTAACAAGAAACCATGGCTTGAGATTGCATATGAATACAGTACAACTATTTGTAACATGTCAAATTACATGTACCTGATGATTAACGTCAGGGAGGATAAGACAAGTACATTTTTTGTATTTAAAGTAGAGTCAGTAGAATACTAGCTTAACTGAACAAAATTCAGCTTTATTATTTCAGATAAAGAATCAGGTGACATATTATGGGAAAGAACTTGGCAAGCTGTCCTTGATAGATTTCTAAGTAGAGTTAGATATTTTTGTTTAGATGGACAAATTATCTTACTTGATTTAAGATAATTTGTATCGTCCTATATTAAATAACTGTTTTGGAGTGGGGACTATATTCTGTCTTTGAATGTCATGTCACAGAGTATACTTAGATACAGTAAGGGCAAATAATCAGTCTCCCTGTTTAAATTTAAGTTTAAATAAATACATTATTCCACACATATTTAATGGTTTCTCCCTTTTATCACATTAAGAATTGTAACTTTTGGAGTTACTTTAGCATATCCTTTCTTCTCCAGTGTAACACTTAGAATTCTTTATCCAGATTGATCATTCCTAAGAATTCTGGGAATTCTATACATCTGGAGAACATCCAGGTTTGGGGCAAATCACTCTAGAAGTTAGACCTGAGACTTTAGTTTTGGGAAAGGTGCAGATACTGTTGCATTTTTTTTTCTCTAGCAACTTTATCATGATAGTAACTGTTGCATTTGGCAACATTGCCAGTTTCTGTCAAGAATTAGTGAAGCAGCGGTGAGATGGCCCAGGTTTATCGTTCTTATATAAAAGTTAGCCCTGGTGTTGACACTACGAAAATGTATTGTGTAGAACACCATTTGAGATACCTGATTTCATATGTTTCCCCTTTGACGTGACTTTCTCAGTTCCTAATCCAAAGCCTGGGGAAATAACTGCACAAATGATGAGAAAATTGGGCCATAAACTGATTTCATTGAATGTACTATTTAAATGAAAGCTAAATGGAATTGTGTCATGTGCAAAGAATAAGAAAATTCCTTCTTCCTGTAGAACTTTAAATAGCTTGTTGAGCATTTGATTCTTTCTATGAGAAATGTGCCCAGTGTCCAGGATCAGCCTTCTTGAATCAATGCATGGCCTGGAATTCAACTTGAAGGGAAATTGCAGATGAGCTTTTTCTGGCTAGGTTTTACTCCATATGTTCCTATTTCCTCAAATTCCTTCCTTCTGGTCCAGCTGACCCTTTTTCCCAGATGAGTTCCTTTTGCTGTTTACCTTAAACACCCTGAAACAGCAGGAGCTGTTGTTTGCAGGAGGGCAATTTGCAGAGTTTGCTCTCCTGCTAAGTTGTGATTTCTATGCAACCTCTAACTCAGTTGTAGTATGTTGGAGGTTTAAAATATTGCTAGCTCCCCAAAGCCAAAGGTGATCTGATCATCAAATATTTGAGTAACATCTTACAGCAAACAATATGCAGCCAACCATCCAGTGCTTGATGGTTGATGCTTTCCCTTTCTTGATAGGGAAAGTTTGCCACGAGAAGACCTCTTGGTACAGCACCATCCATGCTAAGATTTGGCTGGCTCTCAAGGTGTGTTGTAAAAAAAGGAAAAAATAAGGCGCCTCCTTTTGACCATCAGAAAATAAAATCTAGCTCAGCAAAGATTAAGCATATGCAATAGCTACCATATACTGATTGTTGTTGTTTTTTTAAATATGTGAAAGAAAAGGATGGAATAGATTATCCTGATTGAACTGCTCAAAAGGATATTTCATCTGTATCATTTTGTGGCAGGTCAGTGATGAGAAGGAGTAAATGTGTTTTTAAGGATGCAGTCTAGCTCTTCAGATTCCTGGGAGAGAAACCAATCAACCATTTAAAAATACTTAAGCTATTGAGTTCTTCAAGAAACAGCCTGTTCCAGCAGGCTTTTTAGTTTCATGGGAGCTGCTTGCAAAGACAGCGTGGCTGGAGGCCATGTGGAATTCTGCATTCCAGAAGAGCAATTCCCTCTAATGATCCAGTATAAATTTGAGCAGGTCATTAAACTGTGGGTACTCCAAAGAATTCTTTTATTGATATTTGATGTAAGTGACACTACAGATAGGACAAAGAAAATTAATAGTTACATGTAAATGCATGCACAGCCAGGCCAGATTTCATGGGACTTATGGCGACTGTGGCCAGATAACTGCTTAGTGTAGGAATTTAGTTATACTTTTCCTGCATATCTGGTGATCCACAAAGCTGTGGGCAGCCTGATAAATCTATCAGCATTATCATGATGACTGTATAAAGTCATCTCCAGAGCTTCAGCAAGAAGGTCCTATTGTTTTTATGTGCTATTATGGCCAAATACATAGCATTTTGTTGCCCACTTTGTGGAAACAAGATGCTAAGTTAAATGAATTATGGCTCTCTGATCCAAGAGAATGCTATTCTTTTTGCAGATGTTGTGTGTTGCTAGATGATACCAGTTAAAGGCAGGGACTATACATGCTTATTGAGTTTCTGGAGGTTGCATTATTGGGCCACAAGTTGTGACAATCTAAGTTATAAATTCATAGAGCTCTACAATTAAAGAAGTCCTTGTTTAATGATAATTAGTAGCAGCAACTCTATCACTAAGCAACACAATTGTAAAGTGCAACATCACATGTTTATGATATTATGACACCAATATATAACAACATTTGTAAAAGTCCCAGTTGGTGTCAATAGGTGAATCCCGTGCAGATGCAGCATCTAAGATCATGTGATTGCCTTTTGCGACCTTCACTGCCAGCTTTCGACAAGCAAAGTCAACAGACTGTGGGATGCTGCAGTGGCTGCAACTATGAGGGCCCATCGTAAGTCACCCTCATTCAGCATTATTGTACCTTTGAATGGTCACTGAATGAGTGGCCATTCAGTGTGGATTTCCTGCAGCTGAAAAGAGGGCATAGCCATTCAAGTGATCTCCAAGCAATCTGCTTTTCAGCAACAAAGATCTACAGAGTGCTGAAAAGGATAGTAGCTGTATATATAATAGGGAGATAATACTTGGCAAGGATCAGCAATTTTATGGGAACAGGCTAAAGCATTCTGTATATTTTCCCATATTGGAACATTAGGCTACTGGTCTTGGATGTTGAAAAACTAATGCTGAAAGTATATTTCTCCAGGGTCCAGTCTTGCAGTGAACCTAATATAGTGTTTAGATCTAGAATTCAATCAAGTTCTGAAAAATGCTGAGATAACAAACTGAACCTAACTACATTAGTTATGGAACAGAAAATTATAGGTGTGTCATTTTACTACATCTGTAGACCTTTTAAAAGAAGACAGACAGCTCCTGGGCTTTTTTGGCATCAAAGTAGAAGACTTGAGTGAACTTAATCATGTTTTAATTCTCTGGAGAGACTAGAATAATTTCATATTATTGTTTCCCTTCAAAACTGTATATCAGAGCTGTTTCTGGGCAACAATGCAGTGTGTGCTTCATTTACTGGTATGTGATTTACCCAGAAGAAATGGGCTGAAGAGGATCTGCATACCCATTGGTTATACCATGTGGTTATTTCATCTCTATTAGTAAATGCAAAGTACATTCAAAGGTTGATGAGAATTTCGTCTGAAACTGACTTAAATGAAATGAACTTTAATTGAGAATATGGGGTCCAGCTGATTCTAATAGATGATAGAAACTTGAAGGAAAGGAAGAAGAAATCATGGGAACAGGTGACACTGATATACATGAGCTTTCCCAAATCTACTTTCCTGGTTGGGTTGGGTTGGATTAGGTTAGAACTGCAGGCACTGTCATCAGAGCTGAAGTCTAGAGCATTTGGGGAACATAACGATTAAAAATGACTATCACATGCCATGATTAAAACTCTTGAGCACATAATTTTATTTTTTTCTGTTATATAGTCCTAATTTATTTAATTTATTCTCACAGGATCTCCTTATTATGATAACGTCCGCCCACTCTCCTATCCAGATTCTGATGCCGTCTTAATTTGCTTTGATATTAGCCGTCCAGAAACGCTTGACAGTGTATTGAAAAAGGTAGGTGTTTTAGAAATATACATATCTATGAAACACTACTGTTTTCATTTTTATATATTTAAATATATAATCCAGGCTGGTGATTGCAATATTTCAGTTACTATGTACTGTAGACTTCTTGAAAATATAATAAAGAATAGTTCATTTTCCCAAACATATTCAGCTCCTCATGGAAAGCATAGTGCATCTACTTTTATTTCTCTACTCGGGATGTGAATTCAATCATATAGCTTAGAGTGCTGAAGAAATCAAGGATCTCTTGATCGATACATTGACTAAGAATCATAGCTCAGTAGAAGAACATATAATTTTAATCTTGGAAAACTAGATTGTTAAAATCCCACCATCCTCACCATTGGCTAAGCTGACAGGAACCACTATAAACTGTAGCTCAAGAACATCTGAAGAATAACAAGTTTCCCACTGGTTCAAGTTTAGTGGAAGGCAATTTTATAATCAAAATATTTATTAATATTTTACAGTATAAAGAGCCATAGTCCTCAAAAGGAGGAGAATACTGAAATTAATGTCTGATTCTTAATTCAAATTAAAAACCATGTCTTTTTTGGTTGACTGATATGGTGAATTTCTTATTACTACTAACTTTTTAAAGGCTTCTTCATCTTTCCCTCTTAAACATAACATTTGTTTGTAATTTTTTTTATATTTGATGATGTATGTCACTCAGAGCCACTTGTTGAGATGGGTGGCTACAGAAATCAAATAAGAGCCCATGAATCGATTATTCAAAAGCTGATCTAATTTGATTAACTTAAAGAAGATGAACAGCTTTTTTCCCAAATTAACCACTGTTAGATTTGGGTAGAATTTTATATTTATTAATTACAACATGATCTGTTTCTCATCTCATACATTATGAGAATTTGAAGATTATCCTCTGAATTTAATAATTTTCTACATTTTGATACATATCTTGCTCATACCTTAATAAGCAAGATACCTTAATTGCTTAATACAATTTTAGGATAAATAGAGAAATGTATGAATAATTAAAACAAACTGAGTAATGTCTGTTTTTATTATTTAAAACAATTGAAGATTAATGAAGAAATCACACAGACAGAAATTCAGTTGAAATGGACTAAGATTAGAAAGGACCATCTCTCTTTCTTTGGGTTATGGAGGTCCAAGACACACTCCGTTTGAAGAACCAGTCTAAAAAAATGGAATATTCTTTGCTGCTCTATGCTGTTTATAAGGAGAAGGAAGATATCTAATCAAGCATATGTACAGAAAACCCTGTGAAGGAGGTATCTCAAGCCAATGAGATACCTGAAACATTATTTTCTAGTTTTCTTGGAAACTTCCCATACAAGAACACTATTCCCTAATTTATTTTAATGCAATGGAATAGTGGTTAATAACTGGTATCCTTCCAGATTATATTGAATTTCAGTTTCCCAAAACACTTAGAAGCAAACTAGAATCTGTTGTTTAACATAAATGATTAAGGTCTTATTAGAACATTTTTCTTGTCCCTTTGTACTGTGAAATCTTTGGGTGGGGTGGGAGTGGGGAGATCAATATTTCTCCCTTCCAAGAGAAGTTGTTTTTAAGTAGGCCACTATCACACTTACGTCTTGCTACAGAGACGAGTGATACTAAAATAAGAGAAGTTCAGATTCCAAATTGACATTCTGACTTGGCAGAGAAATCTTGTCAAATTTGTATAACTTGGTTTCTGTTTACCTGCAGCCTCTCCAGATTCCAAAATACAGTAATACCTCAGTTTACGAACTTAATCCGTTCCAGAAAACGGTTCATGACCGAATTTGGGGTTACCGGCCGCCTGCCTACCATAGGCCGCCTGCCTGCTGCCCACCCGAGTATGTGAGCATCAGCATTTGTGGGCCGAGCAAATGTTCATGGGCTGAGAAACAAACTGGTTTGTGAACTGAAATGTTCATAGGCCAAGATATTCATGAGCCGAGATATTATTGTAAACCTCTAACTCCAATTTGTAACATAGAGGCTTCATTTTACAGTTTAAATACATGGTGACTTATATCTGCCTTCACATTAATATTGCAGCTATGGGCAACCTGTTAATTTTCCAAATATTGTTGAACCAAGCAGCATGATTAATGGTGAGGAATGCCAGCTCCACAGCATTTAAGGAACTTAGGTTTCTCTTCCCTGTTATACTACATGGGAAGCAGATCTCTCGTTACTTTCCAAAAAATATTTAGAGAAATGTTAGGGCTAACCATAATGCACCATAATGCATCATGATTGACCCATCAATTCAATTCAATTGAATATCAATTCAAGATAGTTTTATCTAATGTGATTAAGCAATCTAGCCTGTTGCATTTGGTGGATCTCAAATATAAACAGCTCTAGATAAATGGCAATCCCAGGAACGAACAGATTTCAAAAATAATATATTCATCTGCATTAGGCATGCTTTAGTTTTATATGAACTTTCAACTATAGTGAGAAGTAGGGGACTGCACATATGATTTCTTATAGATATTAAAAGAACAAGAGGCCAGTGTTTAATTCCATCGCATTATTTTCAATATTTCACAATTATTAATTGTAACTAATTGAATTGGATTGCATTATTTTTTCCATTGCATTGCTGATGCACATTTTGTAGTGTAGCCCATTTCTAGAATTGCTACTGATCTAACACATTCCACATTCCTCAGTGGGAGGGAATATACACCTAGGCTTGATGCTAAGCTGCTTTGTATTAAATGAAAGTCAGTTTTCACACTGTGCAACATCACATGCGTATATGCATGTATGTGACAGGTTAAAACCACAATTTAATGATACAGTATTTGAAATTTCGGGAGCAGCTGAAACTTGTTCTTGGAAACTCCCTTGATTAGATCTGTGCTGTTGGTTGATGTGATGACTCAGACACAGGGCAGCTGGGCTATCTGCAGGAGATGCTGAGCTCTTGCTGTCATCCTTTCCTTCTCAGCCCTCTGGAATTGGGCAGGTTTAAAGTTAGCAGTACCACAGAAATTTAAGACATGTCCTGACAGGCCAAAAATTCCCATTCTCCTTAAGATGGCTTCTTATATCTGATGAACCATAAGAAACAGCTCTGCATTGAAACATGGTGGTTATGGTAACAGAGTGTGTAAATGTATATAGGTAGAAATGTAACTAGCATGTAACTACACATATCTCTATCGTGTGTGTATGCGTGCATGTGTGTAGTCCATGGTGGTCTCTGGTTGTTTGCTTGCAGACATTTCATTATCCAACTAGGTAACATCATCAATGCTAGTGGGTGTGGGATTTGCTCCCTGTTTATATACAGTAGCATCAAGGTGGCACCATAGATTTTTATATTTACTGAGCGCTAAGGACTCCACAGTTCAACCCTGAGCTACATATGATCTCTGCTATTGCGTGTATATATGTTTTAAGAATTATTAAAGAACCTGGAATGAATGATAGACTTGTTCTATCGCTTTTCCATTTTCTCTCCAGCACACATGTATATCTCTAGCCTCTTGTTAATCCAAATATTTTCATCAGATGATGCAGTGGGCATATATTGCATTCTTGGCGTTTTTTTTCTGGGGAAAAGGTTAGGGAAATGCTGATTTGCTTGTTGCTCCAGCATAGAGCATGATCACTCTCAGTTGAGAATACACCAGATCTAATCCAAGGACTAATGCAAATTTTGGAATTGAGAGGGGGAAGGAGAGAGGGATATAATGAATCATCAGACAGGGCTGCATTGGAATTTTTAGTCCATGTCTCTCATTTGTAGGGAGTTTTAGAAAACTTTTCTAGACCTACCAGAGGCTGCATATACCTATTGGCTTCAGAGCCATCTGCTGCTGTTATTTGGCACTGGGCATGCTTGGAAGATTTTTACATTAGAAAAAAGCCATCAGAGGAAGGAGGAAAAGGATGAGAAGAAGATACTAGGGTCATGCATCAGCATCTGTGTCCAGGTGAAAAAATGTTGACATGGTGGTCTTTGCAATGCAATCAAGGCCCGGCCTCTTTTTTACATGCATGTACCAAAAGCACAGGGCTTTGATCATCCTGCTATGATTACTATTTGCTTGATGTTTTAACTTCCCATGGATGCTATTGGAGCCACATATAGTCCATGGACTATATTAATCCTGCAGTCCTTTATGTATGTATCTGCAGTTGAGAACAGTGCAAAAAAACTCTTTAAATCTAGTCCATATGTACTTAAGCATACATATTAATTTGACTAGAAGAAGAGGATTTAGTGATAGGCATCTGCAAATGCAGATGGTATAAGTCATAGGTGTCCAATCTTGGCAACCTTAAGATGCATGGACTTCAACTCCCAGGATTCCTCAGCCAGCTATGCGATTCTTAAAGTTGCCAGAGTTGGACATCCTGGTATAAATGATACAAAAATGATTGAATGCACATCCTTACATCACAATGCAGACATCTTTGATTTAAGTCCCAGAATGGAACTGAACCTTACAATCCTATGCGTATTTAATCAGAAATAAGTTTTATTACCTACCATTGATTTTACTCTCAGATAAATGTGTATAGGGTTACATTTTTTCTATGTCTAAAATCCATTATTTAATTGGATGCTTTACTGTTACATAACACTACAGTTAATCATACTAGAGAGTAACACTTTAAACTTCTCAGTGAAATGAGATACTCTGCTTTGTTCTTATAGCATCACAAGATTAAGCATGTCTTATTTTTGCAGTGGAAAGGAGAAATCCAAGAGTTTTGCCCCAATACCAAAATGCTTTTGGTTGGCTGCAAGTCTGATTTACGCACAGATGTTAGTACACTTGTAGAGCTGTCCAATCACAGGCAAACACCAGTATCTTATGATCAGGTAAGTTCTGACGATTCCGTGTTTTGCTTGCAACTTGCAGATTTTTCTGTTCACCCTTCTTTCTTGTGGTGCATGTAGGGTCATTGTTTACTTGTAGAGCTTTCTCTACATAGATCCCAGGTTCAATTTGTAGTATGTCCAGATAGGGCTACAAATAACTGTATTAAAGTATTAATGCAATAATGGACAGTCTTTTTCTTTGTGCTCATTTTCTTTGTGATCTACCTGGGGCAGCAAACATGCATATGGACCCGTATGGTCCTTTAAAGATTTCCCTCAAATACACGAAGGAAGGTCTATAATTGTGGTGCCATTCATTCAGATGGAGGCTGCAAATAGCGTCCTGGAGGAGAGTAAATTTGAATTGCAGGTTTCTTGAATTGTCTTAATGAAACTTGCAAAATGGACTAATGGATTGACTCTGTAAAGGCAGTTCTGTGGTACAGCTTCAGACTGGGCCAATAGCCATGATAGAAAAAGTGGATCTTTGGTATGAAAGTCTTACTTGAACAGTGCTAGTATTGCCACATAGACTGTGAAGCTCAAATAAAGGGAATGATCTATGCATGAATGACTGCATGTTGCTATGACAACATGTATTAGCATGTTAGGTGAAACCTAGTCATTGTGGTTTACATGAACATACCCATTGCAGTTTGTTCAGTAAGTTGTGTTTAAAGCAAGTTGCTTTAAAGCTCTTGTAGTATATAAAGGAAGCACAATAGCAGAAATACGTTTACACTTATTCTACTGGAATCTCATTACTCACAAGTAAGGAAGAGCTTTTGTGTGAACAGAATCCTCTTCAAAAGGAATAGGGATTGCTCCCTTTGATAACTCTATAATCTACAGAATATGTTATCAACAACTGCAGGTTTATGTCCCCCTCCTTCTTTTCTGTATTGTTCAAGCTGGATGGTTCAACCTGGCAGGAGTCCATCTGGTTTTAAGATGTTCTCCTCCCTTTGTGGAAAGAGTGAGCTGGATGTGTATTTCCTTTTATAATGTTAGGCAGTAAGTCAGAAATGGCTGTTTTTCTTTAAAGAAACAAAAATTAGGGAGTGTATCTAGTTAATGTCTCAAATGAGGAATTACAGCCCTTCTTCCCAGGAGATATAACAAAAAGATGAAGATGGCACAGGAATTTTTTTATTATTGTAAAGCTTTACAAGTTCAAATAACCCACATCCAAAACATTTCCCAAGGAAAATGGGATCAAAATGTTTTCATTGAAAACAGTAATTCATACTTTTAAAAAAATTATTGTCCACCTGATCTACAATATATCGACTTCTAGATGTTGTTGAACTCCAAATCACATCAGCCCTAGCTAGATAGTCCAACTATATCTGAAGACCAACATATTGCCTATCTAGTATTTAGTATTTTGAATCCTTTATTTTCAGTATATTGTCATCTTATTTAAGTCTGTCACATCTGATGAGATCTTAGCAGTATTATTAAAAGAACTTATTAGACAATGCTGAATTTTCACAAAGCTTCACATGAAATTTTGTCATCCCACCCAAACATTTACATTTTCTTCTGAAATCTTGGAAGTTGCAAAATTCTTTCAAAATTTAATGATTTCTCAAGACTTCCCCATTTTTTTAAAAAATAAAAATAATAAGGTTGGAGAACTGTGAGAATCAACTTGGAGAATAATAGTATCTGTGACTAAGGAGAATCTTGTCATTTAATAAGACAATAAGGTAATTAGAAATTGGAAGAGGTAATTGGAAACAAAGAAACTTGTCTTATTTGAACAACATATGTGCAGAATATTTTAAGCTCCACAAGAATGTTAAAAGAAACTCTTTTAAAAAGGATTTCCTAGGAACTTCTGCCTAATTCTACTGTCAGTTGAACATGAGCTGCTATTTAGAGATATCTGCTAAAAATAGAGAATCAAAATAATAACACAGCTGATGACATTGGTCCTCCACTTTTGTTTAAAAAAAGTTACAAATAACCCCTTTTTGTTCTGAAGACACAGGAATTAGTTCAACTTGAATTTAAAAAAAAATGATCAGGATTTTTTTTCACACAATGTTTGCTTCTTAAATCTTATCAAGCTGTGATTGAGTCATATGTTGAGACATATGTTGTTATTCCTATATAGAATCTATATGAAAACATACCTGAAGTTTACAACATAGATAAATATTGTGATAAAATGGGGAAAGAGCCTGTTTTGGATCATAGAATTGGGTTGACCTTGATGGTAGTTTTAAAGTAGAATCTTATGACCTTAGCTTAATGGTATTATAGCATGTCCACAGTCTTATGCCTCTGCGGACTACATTTTTGTGGATTCCAAAATGAAGCTTTGTAAAACAACATATGAAACAAGTACTTCTCTGTGAATTTAACATTCTCATTGGAGACTGATTGTTGTGAATAATACAAAATCATCTGTTTGCACCTTTAGTTCTAATGAGACAAGCCATTTAATGAGTTTGATGTATTTTTCTCTCAAAATATTGAGTTTGCACAAAATTATTTGGTTTTGCTTCCAAGAGCCAATTCAGAGTTGTAGCTCTGATTATCTACACATCCAGCAACCTTTGTCTTCCAGATAATTTCCATTAGGCATGAACTGCTACAGTGACAAAAGTACATGAGACATTTCCTAATGTCAGTAGCAAGACTTGTATTTGTACAACTGGAATATGCAAACTGTTTTAAGTTCTAATTGAACAACATTTTTTCTCTGTTCAGGTTGAGCAAATAAGTATTAGTACCACAACAAGAAAGTCAAATATTTGTTTTTCCTCCTGTTGTAAGTGGTCTTTATTCCTCCCTGATGTTTTATAGCAAAATGGATCAGCAGGAATAAAATTATAAATCTGATTGATAAACAAAATCTCTTGTTTATCCATTGCTGACTTCGTGAAAGTTGGAGATTTCTAGAAAACATTGGTCTTTGCCTATCCACTATAATAATAGCCTTTTTATTTTGAAGCATGTACTGCATTGTTGATTTTAAAGTCAAGCTACAGGATTTACTTTGTCTTGATTATCAATGGAATAGATGCCATCTACTGTCCAAAACCTTGCAATTAGCACAAGGAGCTGTACTGTGATCCTTTAAGAGAACAGAGAGAGTGGTTTAACTTTACCACATTTGGATGGCTTTCTTCATTTTTTGAAGCCAGTTGGACTTTTAAAGTCAATAGCTGTAGGTCATAATCTAAACTAGCTGAACTGTTCAACCTTATATTTAGGGAAAAAGTTAGTAGACATTGCAAACCTAAAAGCCTATGGTAATTGCTGCATAAAGAGTGGTCTGTACCACAATAGTTAAAGCAGTTTGGTTCACTTGGAAAGTAAAAGTGTTGTGTCTGCTATGTTGGATTCATATGTAAACCCATGATATAAAATTGTGCTAGGTGGCATTAGACTCTTTTTTCCTCACTTTTATTTGTTGCCAGACATATATAATCCATTCCATAAGCTCTGCTAATGAGAGGACACACAGGCGCTCTGTTGCAGGAGTGCTAATAGGAATATGAAATACCAAAAGTTCAGACTTTTGGTATTTAGTATTTCAGACTTTTGGTACAAAAGTGTACTCATGAATTTAGAACATGCTGTGAGTTGTATACTATCTGACCCAGTTACTTCTCCATGAGTACACTTTTGAAATGAGTATTGTTCAGTAAGTGCTTTTTACAACTTGTTATTGTTTTTAGAATATAAATCTTTTTAAAGGTTCCACTATCCACATTTCTGTCAAAGAATCATTTAGGGCTGTGATGTGAACAATAAGACCTAGTTTTAGAAGATCTTGAAACAGCATTGATTGATTGAGTATCCTCCAAATTAATTGACATTCAAACTCCTAGAATTGGCTCCACTGATTGGATTCTGAGAATTTCAGTCCTTGCACATCTGAAAGCTATCCAGTTGAGGAAGTCTGTTTTTATTTGCCTAAATAAAAGTATAAAAGTAGTATCCAAAAGTAAATATGACTTTGTTTTAGATTTGAACTGAGTTTTACTGAGAGTTAATATCTGCCTCTCTGTTGTTTTTCTTCCCAGGGTGCAAACATGGCCAAGCAGATTGGAGCAGCCACTTACATTGAATGTTCAGCCTTGCAGTCAGAAAATAGCGTACGAGACATTTTTCATGTTGCTACCCTAGCCTGTGTGAACAAAACTAATAAAAATGTTAAGCGAAACAAATCTCAGAGGGCAACAAAACGAATTTCACATATGCCAGGCCGGCCAGAACTTACCACAGTCACCACAGATCTGCGAAAGGACAAAGCGAAGAGCTGTACAGTGATGTGAAGACTTAGTTTCTTACTAAGGATGGCCAAGGACCATGTGTATGGGGGGATAGATGACAATTCAACAAGAAGTGCCCAGTGAAAATGGCCCATTGAGTGGGCATGCAGATGCTTAAATGCCACCATTTCCCCTTAGTAGGCAAGAACTGTACTTGAGGGGTCAGTATATAGAGAATCAGTGGGAACAAATGAATTCTGAAGGGTTGTTAAAGCTACTTGGATGAAATACCAAAAAAATGAAGCTATTTGAATGTGCTAACATGGCTAAAGGATTAAGTAGCACCCAAGGAAATGATGTTCTGGAAGAAGCTTATTTTCAGTCTATTTTGAATACCAACTTTGATCCTGATTACATTCTAAAAATACTCTCAGATATTAAGTCAAGTTTTTCCTACTATTTTCATTGTGAATTTTGGCCCTGTGATGCAGTTTTAGTTTTTCCAAAGAATATATCTTTGCCTTTTAGTTTAACCTTAAAAATAGGAAGAATTATTCCAGAGGAGAATACTCTTAGACTTTAAAAATACATGTTGTATGAGAGAATTAGTGAAGGAAGAAATTAAACCATGTTTTTAAAGTTTCAGAAGCAACTACTAGAAAAACACAGATGAATAAGGAAGAGGGTTTTAAGAAACTCTTTTTAAGAGCAGATCCTAGATACATCTTTCCCTTTGTGCTTCGGCATTATTTTGAATAATGGTCTAAAACTAAGTTGGATTTCAATGGCTTCTTCAGGAGTTGAATGAATGACATAGGATGAATGGCAACGTCCAACAAATGGTGCTAAGAGTTAGTTGTAAAGGAGCTAGTCTTATCGCCCTCCTTATCCAGCTCCTTTGGTATGAAGGAGGTCCACCACAGCACTGTGCGTAAGAAAGTAAGTGCTGTTTTGCTATATGACCTTTTCTACAGTTCTGTCCTGGATATTTTCTGTTTCAGATAGCACATGAGCCAACCTTCTCCAATTATCTCCATTAAAATGTATCTCAGAGAAAAAAATGGCTGCATATGAATGACCATCTCTTATTACACATTTCTGTTTACTTGTAATGAGCAGTCTGAGGAAATAAGGAGGGTCCAAAGAATGGTGGAGCCTTAACAATTCCCATGTGGAAACAGGATATTGCATTAATCTTGAAGGTCTAATGCAAGCATATCCAGACAGTGATCATTAAACATTACTTGGGTGACCCAGATTCTGTCAAATTCCTTTTCCCTGAGTGATGACTATTGTTACATCCACGAAGCCAATCTCAAAAATAGTTTGCAGATGTTGTTATACTTTAGAAGACTCTGCTGAGAATGTCTCTGGCTTGTCAAAAGTCAGCATTTTCTCCAGTACTTCATTTTTGAAGTATTTCAACACAAAAGGTCCAGATCTATTGCCACCGTGATAACGCTTTTGATTGATGCAATGGTATGCTTATGGCAGTATTAAAATAAAAAAGCTGGCAAGTGCTTTCCATATTTAAGTATTGTAAAATGAGAAATAAATTAACTGTTTCAGCAGAACATCACTTTTTAACAAATGTTGGTCACTTTGTATGTTTGGTTATTGTTTCTGCAGTATTTATTTTTCTTTTAAATAAAAAAAGTTTAGTCGTTGATCACATCTCTCTTCCTATATTGTTTTCAACTGTCCACTGCTAATATTTCTTAGGGGTGAAGAACAGAAAGATCATTTGGATGACCCAGAGATAAAAATCTTGGGTCATTGATCAAAGTGGAACTTCCAAATGTTTCAGTGTTTAGGGAAAGGTCAGATTGATGGGCACAAACAGTTGCAGTCGGATTCTATGTGATTTTATATTTAAAATATAAAATTTAGATCATACCAGAACTCCTCAGTTAATTTCTGGTAAATGCCCGACAATTTTGTCTGTCTTGATGCAGCTTGTTATAGTGTTTATAAATATTGTCAAAAAAAAACATGAAGGAAGGGAGATAGAGATGTTGGGAAATGACAGAGAACCAAGCCAACAAGTGAATTCAGATCTTTTTTCAGTGTACTTTAAAAGTTTTTATGGGAGGCTCATAAAACGACGATGATGACAAGTAGGGATTTTGGGATTTGTTGTTTTTACAATTCTGTAAAAGTGAACAATATAGAGAAGGGATAATCATCTAGCTCAGCGATCTTTCTAATGCAAAAGACTCTGCTAGCTTAATGCTATACTAGGTGAGCTGTGAAAGTGTAAAATGGAGAAGTTATGGCAGCAAAAATGATAGTGCTGAAGTTTTCCTGAATAGCTGCTTTGAACATACCGAGCCTAAAGTTAACTTTAAATGAATGGGGACACAATAGCTCAGTGGTTAAGATGCTGGGCTTGCCGGTTTAAAACCTGATGGCCCATGGTTGAGGCTTGAGTGTAGTACAACGGTGAGCTCCCATCCTCGCCCTAGCTCCTGCTAACCTAGCAGTTCAAAAGCATGTCAGTGTGAGTAGATAAATAGGTACCCCTTTGGTGGGAAGGGATAACAGCGCTCTGTGATATCATGCTGGCCACATGACCTCAGAAACATCTTTGGACAAGCACTGGCTCAACAGTCCCTGAAATAGAGATACGTACCACTCCCTATAGCCACAAGCCTAGCGGAGTAAAATCCGCAGGGACTTCTTTACCAATTTCATGAATAATGTCTTGGTTGGCTCAGTAATAACGGCTGTATTGTGAAGTAAGATTGGCCAGTGGAAAAGAACTGCTGATTCATGGCCAGTGGAAAAGAAAGAATGGCTGATTATCAGCTTGTTTATTCTTGATTTAATTCACTCATGCAAGAAAAGTAACTTAGATACTGAAAAGACTAGGAATGGCAATTACACATAGTTGACATTTGTAATTAAAATAATACTTGTGCCTGGAATCTCAAGACAGCTTTATCCAAACTGACCTCTTCAGTAATGTTGAATCATAACTCCCACCCTCCAGTCTTTAAGGTCCTGATTGCTGAATGTAAATGGAACTGGTAATTCCTCACTGGAAACCAACTCCCTTAATGTATATTTTTCAGATTGATTTGAAGGGTCTCCTTTTGGGAAGTCCCCCCATGGCTTTAAGTTGCAGGGAGGGGAGAAATTGTTGAGATTTATTCCATCAGTTTCCTAGCAAGGAAATGGATCCAGATTTTGCAACCTAAATCTGCATCAAACAAAAGGATCTAAAAACATTTCACCAGGAACACTTGCCAATGCTGAGGACTGGCACTACTACCATCATAACAGCTTCTATTGCCAGATGCAATTGTGTGATGGCCAATTAATCATAGCAATCTATAATGGAATTGCATCTCACAGGTAATCACAGATGGCCAGACATTATTTCGCTTTAGTTAGCACAGAATGCCTCTGGCGAAGTCAGAACAGAATCCATCAAAAGCACATGTTTTCCTTCAATGAAATGATGGAAAGGTTTTGGAAAACGTTCTTCCCAAATCCTATTATGAGTTTTGAATCCCATCCAATTACAGCCTGTTGATAAGACACTTTCCCAAATATTATGCCTGCTCCTTTCCCTTGTCCTTTTTCTCTTGAGTCATTTGGGACAAAATCAAAGCCTGATCACAAGGAAGGAGACCATCCTGAGTATCCTATCCTCTACACAAAAGCTTGCATGGAAATAGATCACGGTGCTTTATGAAACACAAACAGCTATATCCCAGATATGCCATTGGCAGAGAGAATACAAATAAAACAAGAGAAAATAACATCTTCTTAACCTGAAGCTGTTTCCCCATGAAGGAGCCAATTCAGCCATAAAAACAAGAAATGAGCAAAATGGGGAATAAAACCGAGGCCTTCAAGAGTCGATGTTCAGCCTGAGGGGAAAGGAGATTTAAAGACAGAGTGCATATGAAAACCATGGAAGAGAAAAGCTGGAAACTCACTATAAACCAGGATGAAGGTCAGGCAGGAAGGGTCAGAGGGGTGTTCAAGATTGCTCAGGGCAGATTCTAGCAGCCAGAAAAACGTGGGTGGGTGATACTGAAAGTGCTGAGAAATAGAGCTTTGGGTCATACCTTGCCTGAACCAATGTCTTCAGGTTGATGGTGAATATCATGGGCTACCAAGATTGACACGACATTTGGCTACCAGTCTAGTCTAGTCAGTTTCTGTAGATTGACTGGGATGAGCCAGTGCTATCTTGTCTTTTGCCTCAGCCTGCAAAAGATCTTAGAATGTGTCTTGAATTGGAAGACTTTAAAGATGAAGGGTGCTTAGAACAGTCATTGGGTGTGACTGTTCTAAAAGTTCTAGATTCTGAGGTCTGTTGTACCCAGATATCTTTTATATTTGATTGAATCAGCAAAACTCTGAGTTTTTGTAAAATAATACCAAACAAACACAGGAAGGCCTTGAAATTCACCATTCACTTTCCATAGAAAAATATACTGATATTTTAAAAATGCAATCCATATGCACATTTATTTTTTATACTAAATCCAGAAGAATCAGTATACTGTAAATATGGAAAATTTACAGCCATATTGTGAGGACATTTTTGGTCAACAAAGTTTTGAAATATATTTTATTGACTTGCTTTTTAAAGTGTACACTGCTTGCAAACAGAGTTCTATTACACAGGAACAATTGCTGTACACTAGAATTTTCTGAGATTTTCAAAAATTTTAATGTTGCTAATTGTTTATAATCAGACGATCAGAGAAGTAACAATTGAAATCAGAGGTGTTTATATGAGTTCTTTGGAACAGAGAAATATTTTCATTAAGTCAGAATAAAGTAAATCTTTTAGCTCTATTTTTTGATTCTGTGCTAACTAAAGAAGAAACTATAATATTAGCCATTTCTCTACTTTTAAAGGTGCAAAAAAGTTTAATTTTCTTCTCCCATTTGAATGATCTGACTCATTTTTTAAAACTATTTTTAGAAGAGAAAAAAGAAACACAAGAAACATTTGGCAGAACATTTTTATTTTTAATATGAGAAGCTAGACTGACTTCAGGATTCTTGTGCAAGCTTGCAATAAAAACATTGTATTTGCCTTTTCCTTTGTCAGGAATTGTAACATGAGACCTCCAGAATTCCCAATGCAATCTTTAACCTTGAGGGAACTCTCATGATTTTCTGTTTTATGACTTGTTTTCCTAATGCTAGGAAGGACAACTGTGCTAGGAACACATACTTCTTACACACTCATATCTCATTCCTTTATAGTTTTACTGGACCAAACTTAAGATATGCACACAACTCTTTATCTTCAGTAAATGGCCAGATGTTGGTGGAAAGATCACGATCATATGATATAGTCATGCCTAATATTTGTTCCAACTCTCTTATCTGGAGTTAGAACTATAGGGTCATACAAGGACTAATTTAATGACCCTAGCTGGTCTTCCAGCTGCCTATCCAGCACTTGAGACAGGAAAATTATGACTCAGTAAGTTTGATCTGTTTTCAAAGTGGTTTCCAATAAATTAATTGCTATCCTAGGGCCAAAGTGCATTGAGTTTCTCTTCTTAGTTGCATTGAAGCCATACAAGACAAACAACATAGAAGGCAAAATTAAAATTAAAAAATCCTTTATTTTTTCTCTCCCTTATAGGAATATAATAGGAACTGGATGATTCCACATGTATACATTTAGATCTAATACCAACTTGTATCCAAAACATCAAAGAAAATTTCTGTACTTAAGCTGTTATAGCTGATTATCAGCGATCTGTGCATGCTTAATTGAATACAGAAGGTTTTGCTCCTATCAAACCCTAGGATCATACAAATTTCCTTATACATTAATTGTCTAGTCTGCTTAATTTATGAATAGGCCCAAATTTTTTAAAAAATGAAGATTTAGTGAGTCAGGAAATAACTATGCACTATCATAGCATTTGCTTTCAGAAGCTTAAATCTTTGCCACTTTTTAGCCCTTGATGACAACAGGTATCTAAAGACAGATCTTTATTGGTGTTTCTCTTTCAGGCCATCAACATATTGTAAAGCTATTCTAGTTCAACTTTGGAGCATATAAAATTATTCACATGATGGCTTATTTGGATCTAAATTTCTCAGTATGAAAATATATGAAACAAAGAAAAGATACTTTTCCCCACCAGTGACATTATTTATTTTATTTAAAATATTTCTATAGCTGCCCATTTTATGAGAATTTAATCACACTTCCACATTTAAGGGGATTATGGTGAAACTTTTCCTTGAAATTAAAGATGGAATTTTATAAATCAGTTGTTGCAAAGCAGACCTTTTGTACTAGGGTATAAGCATCCTTTGAGATTCAGACAGCATGGAAATGTTCTAGTAGATATGTTTCCTCAGTTGTTTTTGGTTTCTGGTTCTATACACTCAGGGATTATCATTGATGAAAAATAAGATCCTCTCTAAATTGGCTGAGACCTCTTTGATGTCACAACTCTCCTTAATTGGCTTTTGTTGTTTGGAGCTTCTCTCCAGGCATATATTTAGACAATTATCCATAATGACATAGGTTTAAGCCATTCCAGCTCAGATCATCAGTGGGTCATATTAGATAGCAGTGCTGAAGGGCTGCAAAGACTGAAAATCAAACCTGAAGTGATATTAATTAGATATTATAAATATCACTCCTTTCATCCCACAATCACATAGAAATAGCTGCTTTCTGCATTGGGAAGTCATGCCATCCTGAGGGAATAGTGAGAGAAGTAGAGTGATTTCCTTTTCCCAATATCTGCCCATTCTCCTGTATTCTGGGTCACTCTAAACAAGTAAAGCTTCTGGATTTTTACTTGCTCCTAAATTACTCTTGCTTGACTTCTACTTGTCTCTTTCTGTCATGAATAAACCCTGGAGCATTTGATCAGAAACAAACAAGGTACAACGTTCTGATGTCAGGTTTTCAGTTTATGTCAAAGAAAGAGAGAAGCAGAGCATTTAGCCAGAATCTTTATGCTACATTGGCATACTGTCTGGAAATGCAGTGTTATACATACATATTTATTTATTTATAGGTTATTTTGTACCATACATCTTTCTCTTTCTTTCTTTCTTTCTTTCTTTCTTTCTTTCTTTCTTTCTTTCTTTCTTTCATCTATCTGTCTGTCTATTTCTACCTACCTACCTCTATCTATCCATCTGTCCATCTGTCCATCCGTCCATCCAACCATCATCTATCTATCTATCTATCTATCTATCTATCTATCTATCTATCTATCTCACCATATTTCACACTATAAGCCTTGATTTAAGTGTTGGGTTGAAGCTTACTTCTGTCTTTGATATCTATCTTTGTCAGTTCCTGAAAGCAAGAAAAGGAGAAGAAAATTTCAATGAATTTATCATAATTTGGATATGGCATTTATCTTATTCTTGAGTATATGAATGTCCTCTCATTCATTCTACCATCATTCTCCAAAGATTGGGTCTGCAGTTTCCCAATCTTATTATACTTCAGATAAGTCCCAAAGAAAGATAACATAAAGAAACTTCTTCTACAGGGTTTTTTTTCAAGCTAGGGATTATTGGAAGTCATGGAAACTCCAAAGGACAAAGAGAGATACCACAGAAAAGAAACAAACTCAGCCATTTCCACTTTTTTGTAGTAATAATTTTAGCTCAAAAATATGAATTAAAGAAATTCTAAAGTAGTCTAAGAATTATATGGGCAATTACAGGGGAATAAAACATTCAAAAGACCAATTTTACCAGAATCATTTTTCTCCCTCCCATAAAGTATGTCTTTCTGTTGAGGATAGGATAGGCTGGGCATAATGTAGATCTTGCCTCTTTGCAGGGGCTTGATTGCCTTGGGTTGGATTCTAGACATGTCACAACCCAACTATATTTATTGACCATGGTAGGGATGTATCCATTCAGATATGAAATAGTTCAAATCTAACAATTCTGTATGAGCTATTTTAGTAATATACATCATAATCAGCCCCTCATTTATCATCTAATTCAACTTCCTATACTCTTCAAACTTCATTAATCATGCAGTTTCTTCTCCATTTAAACTCAAAAGATGGTTGGAGAAAAGAAAGGGGGTATCAGCTTTTATGTTACATTTAAAGCATCAAATGATGTACGAGACACTTTTAGTTCCTGTGGACCTTTTGAATTATTTTATCCGTTCTTTCATCCACAATGCAGTGTATAATCAATTTCAATCAGCAGCAGAAAATCACAAACAGATGATTTCTTTTTTCTCTTTTGCTTTTAAAGAGGAGCTACTGTACATATAATGATTTATATTAATCCATCCAGGGCACTCTGATTAACCCTATCTCTATAGAGAGCAAACCTGTTCAAACAGGCAGCTCAATCCTATTCAACTTTACTCTGAAATAAGCCAATTTTACTTTCAAATAAATGGGCTTTTCAGTGCAGGCTTACAATATTCTCAGTGATGACATTCTCCTTGAGCTTTGTACATGAGTCTTAGTATGTAGTTTGGGGTGCTTTTGAATCCAACATTATCATTAGATGTTTGAGTGACCTCCAAGAAGCTAAGATCCTGTTAACAGCTCTGGAGTAGGATAATCCAGTTGCAGTGAATATTGTGTTACTTTTCTTCTACCTGGGTTACCGTAATAGAGAGCATATTGCATTATCTTTGAAGGCTGTTCAGAAACTTCAGAAGGAGAGATGTTTAATTGATTGTTCAAAAGGACAGGAAGAGTGGCCCAATGCAATACATAAAATATTATGGCTGTGCATATTATATTCTTCAAAGCAGCTGTAGAGAAATGGGTACAGACTGCCTCTTTTCAAATTGTTGAAAACAGTCACATCTTTTTCTAGGCTCACATGAGTATTTCAGAAGCATCTCTTCTTAGAGATTTGTCTAACCCTACAAGCCTAAATCTACACTATAATCTAAGCCAGGATTAAAAGTGCATTCTGTATATACAACATACATTTAAAGTTTAATATTCTAAAATATAAGCTGTAATTAATGATATAAAACAAGGGAAGAAGTTCATCAACATTCACAATGGACAAAATATGTACAATTGAAAAATCTGGAGAACCTTTAAAAAACCTGAAAAATAAGGAGCTGAAAAATGCAATTATATGTACAAATCCTTAAAATGCTCATTTAACAGGGTTAACTAGGCTGGTCTAATTTCAGTGAAAATGTTTATTGGATGTTGTATTGCATTTTTAAAATGTGCTGACTTTTATATGTTTGGATCTTTTTATGCCTATGTAATACAGTGGGGTTGTGCAAGCTTTTAAATGGATTCAGAAGAAAAAAAATCTTGGGTTCAGAAGCCTGATAAAAGATGGACTAAATTATAAAGATGCAGTGCTTATGTTTTGTGAGTCTCATAGTGCGTCTTCTGAATTATTTTTGAAGCCAGTAGAGACAAACAATTTATTATATATGCTGTACGCTAGGTGTGTCCAACCTTAACAACTTTAAGATGTGTGAACTTCAACTCTCAGAATTCATTAGCCAGCAGTTCTGGGAGCTGAAATCCACACATCTTAAAGCTGCCAAGGTTGCTGTATGCTATCAAGTGTGTGGTCATCTTGAATATTGCTACATTTGTATTCATGGGATACTAGAAGCCATGATACATCCAAAGGAAATGGATAGGTTGGATGACGTCTTACAGGGTTGAGGATGGGTGTGTGTGATGAAAGTCTGCATCATAATCTGTGTTTGAGAGGAAGATTTATTATGGTCACAGTTTTCATCAATGAACCACATTGATTATGCTGAATGCCACCTGAATGCACCAACAGCTCTGCAGCAGGATTGTTAAATAGCATTAAAAATAATATACAGTGATTTCTGTCTAATACAACCCATCAAGAAGAAATTGACTTAAAGATGAATCCAATAAGAATATAAAGAAGAGGGTGTTGGAACAGATCTATTTCAAGCAGTCAGTAAATCCTATTCAGTGTTCAGCCAAACAATGAAAAATGCATTGTCAAAACCCATGTATTACAGATAAATGGGCCAAGCTGCTAAGGATGAGTAGACTGATTAAATATTAGGTTCTAGAAACTGAGCCACTATATAATTTAAGGAAAGTATAATAGAGAATAGAGAATCTAATAATAGCTCCTGTTAACTTTCCATTAAAATGTTAGATCATAGGATTTGTTGGAAACAAAGTTTGGTAGGGACATTATAATTAGGAAAGTACATTTGTGTTTGAAAATATATTCAATTGTTTTATATTTTTTTTACAGCAAGTCATACTGAAGAAAGACACTTGATTTGATAATGTTAGCTGTGTTGGCTTCTTTTTTTAAACTGTGGAATTCACAAATACTGTACGTATTTTCTCTCTTTATGTACATTAAAAGGTTGGTTCTTTCCTTGGGTATAATGATAGATCAGAAATCTAAACTCGGTACCATACAAGAAGAACTATCAAAACTCATGGATTCTAATGAAAATATCAGAAAAGCTACCATACAAGAAACCAGAAAATGCAAACATTTTTGCTGGGGCTGTTGTAGAAATGCTGCAAAATGAATAAACTAAAAAAATGCAGAAGAATGGAAAGGTTTGGACAATGACCTCTAAAATATCTAAGTTCAATGGAACACTTCTCTGCTCGAAAAGAGAGACTTGTCCTATTTTGAAATGTCCTGTGAAATCAGAATATCCTTGAAATTACCCAACTCTTACCCTTGTCTCTGTCATTATTTCCTTCTAATTTTTTCCCATTGTTAATATGTAAGCCTGTAATTTCCTTATAGACAAACCTACCCTGTTACACTATTAAAAAAGGGTCACTACAAGAATCCCATTTCTCTTCTATTTGTCCTCAGAACCATCCTGCTTCAGTCTCAAGTTATAAAAAGAAGCTTCTCAGGAGTTGCTCTTTGCTCCTTTTTTGATCTTCAAGAAAGAGTCTAAGTCTTCCCCTTTACTTAGATTTTTTGAGTGGAATTCGTCACATTTTAGATTTGGTTTCCTTTTCTCAAGTGGATTTTAACAGTCACAGATATTACTGTTAACTGTTTTCAGTGCCTCATTAAAGAAAAGAAGAGTTAGAGATCAAAACAATTCTGAACTGCTTCCAGAGGGCATCTCTTTGTTTTAAGGTTATTCAATCAACTTTTTACCCATATATGAAGTTTTGAACTTGGTTCTTCTGGTCTACACTCACATGTAAATCAATTTTTGTTTCATCTTTTCTCTCCTTTTTTCTTGTTGGTCTCAGGAGGCAGCAATCTTCTTTAGGCTTTGAACTTAGGGTCAGGCTGAATTAGTACTTGGCTGAAGTCTATTACGACTTGAGGCTAATCTGAAGAATATCCCAGAAAAAAGCAGCAGTAAACCATTTTCATAGGTGCCAAGAAAATGACATGATTCTGCCCATATAATCACCAGAGGTGGAGTTCAAATTCAGAACATGTTTCTGTTTCCTATTTAGCTTCCTGAACTGCCAAAGAAAGAACACCTAGCAATGGAATTACTCCATACATCTATTAAGACCATCCCAGAATGAGACAAAAAAACGTGTTAGTTACAGAATGCTTCAATGAATATGCCAAACTGAGGTCCTTTTCTCTCTGTCCATCAGAAAGGCATAACAACCAAAAGCATTGGAATTTAAGGACACATGATGGAATTGGTCAGAGAGAATATGGGAAGAGGAGGCCCTTCCTTATCAATGCAGTACATGAGAATTTGTATCTGTCACAATATTGTTGTAGGGCCCAATTTGCACTTGTTTATCTATATGTATATATGCCTGGAATGTACAATCTATGAATCAAGGTAAG
>JANHZU010008307.1:141028-156930 GCA_032468055.1 Acrochordus granulatus
GTAAGCAAACAATCAAACTCAGAGAGCTCCAAGGACTTAATAAATGAATATAATACTTGGCATCCACTTCTCCAGTTCTCTGGCCATACCCAACTGTTTATAGCAAGATTTACTGTTGTCCAGCTGAATTTTACTGTAGTCCAGCTGATCATACCTGCTAAAGTCTATGGCCAGTGGATGATTTTATGAATTTTCTTTGAATTAATTAGTTCATTATCACTCAGTTTTGCATAGGAATACCAGAAGGCATTATTTTTGAAAGTTTTACCCATCCAAGACAGAAAAGCAACAACTAAATATCTCTTCAGGCCCACTGATTTTAAGGAGGAGGTTAAATAAATTTCTCCAGGAAACTACAAAGTTAGATTATGTCCATGCTTGTGCAAGATTCACATTCAAACACGAAGTGCTATTGATTCCAGACTCTTGAGTTTTATTAGCCAATTTTATGATTATTATATACTTCTATTCCACTCTTCCTCACACCAACAATTCCTTGATTAGATTGGGCTGAAAATTACAGATTGGTTCAAAATTACTCATTAAGCTTTATGTTTCAATGTAAGTTTCCTTAACTTAATACCTAGCCATAACACCATCTGGCTGCTTCCTGTTGGCTGAAGCTAACACCATATTATTTGTTACTATTTAGTAAATTCATAATGTTCCTTCATTTAGCACAGGAATGCTATTTCTGAAGTCAATTTGTTGCACAGCATTTTAAATTATTTCATTTTAAAAATCCTATTCTATTTAACGCAAATCCTTCTTCTTGTGTTAGTCATAGGTAAATCCAATCATAACACACGCTCAACAGATTAATGCCATATACTACATTTAGCCATTTCGATCTTGTAACCTGATAGTTTCACTAAGCACAAAGCCAAATGAGTGGGAACACACTTCCACCTAAATAATCTATGCAATCAGTTGATTTTCATCTGAAAGCAATAAAATTCTGTATATCTAAATATATTTGTTAAGGCACACACATCATTGAAACAAAGTTAATTCAAAGTGAACTAGTATTCATATTAAAATAATCCTACCCCCAAATGAACAATATAAGCTGTAGCTTCTGATTCTGCTAAAATGTTTGTCCCAAAGAGTGCATATTTGGGATAAATTGTCAGCTGGCTTCCATATCAAAATAGGGTTGACTTTAATATATTGCATAATAAAATGAAATATTGTTCTTGTAGCACTACTACCATGATTCCAGAAAATACCTATATAATAAAATCTGTTAAATAAAAAGGCAAGTATTCAATAACATTTAGGCACATTTTTAGTTTTGTTGTACAGCTTTGTAAGAAAGGAGCTCTATAAATTATGATTTTTTTCCATCATCATAACTCAAATTCTCACCTTCAGTGTAACAATGATGAATGACAGTGTCAACCCAGTACACAGAAGAGAAATGGCTTCACTTATCGAGGTGTCAATATACACAAAAGATTAGTGGCATTGCCTAGACCATCATATTCCAAGTTAGATATAAGGATGGTATTTCAACCTATTCAAAATGATTTTGAGAGGTAAAACCCAAGTTACTAATCCAAGAATGTCAAATTCAGAATTAATTCAGCCAGGTTTTGTTAACAGAAACAATGAAAACGTAATTAGACAGGTATTAACAATACTGTATATTGACTTGCAGGGGATTACCCCTTGTGAAATGCTTATCATAGAAATATGGAAACAAAATATTTCACACAGTAGCCTTTCTTAATCTTTTATTGGAAAACTATAAATTGCATCTTGGATCTTTTGCACAGAAAACCTGTATTCTGACAATGTGCCGCATTCCTCCTCTTAAATTCTCCACTGGTGAGATGTAATATTTAATGTTGTGATGTTCAAAACATCTATTCAGCTCCTGGAAAGTGGTTGATTTGGCTTCCAAAGCTCTTCAATAGCATGAATATAGATGTTCCTTACCAGGGAAAACCTTGGAGCAGAATGCCTAGTGGTTAGACTGGAAAGATTTTCTGGTGTGATGCTTCCCCTTTGAGCAACTTATGCCACAGTTTATTTTGCATTTGTGGCTGTTATGGTAGCTGTGCCCTTTCCTGGTGAAGGAGGCCCTGGAAGTGAAGCTTTTCTCAATTATACTACTGCAGCATGTTTTACATAGGACTACCTCTGAAAATCACTTGGACATGTATCAGCCAGTTTTTTGATGGTTGAGAGATCCACTATTAATTCATTACACCAATGCTTTGAGTTTGGTGATGTCTATCAGGAACTTTCCAGGGTCAATGCAAATGTTAGTTTGATCTTAAACCTCTATATAACTTGCTACCCAGATACTTAAAGGATGGTACACTTCAGTTGGATCCTACCTGTTCAAATATTGAGGGTTTCTTCCCATGAGAGCTCTAGAGGAAAGTGAGAATATTTCTCAGCAACACTCCCCTCTATGAGCAACCTTCTCCAATAAAGCCTTAAAAGCTCTTAAGGAGATTTAGTTAAAATATGTCACTGATACACTTATGATTTTGAAAGGGATTGATAATTACACTATTTCTATCGTATTATCATTTAAGTTTTCAATGTATACTACCATGGGTCTGTGTAAAATGTGACAATATTGAAAAATTATATACAAATGGGTAAATATATTTCTATAGGACATTTCTGCTATAGCTATGGTAACCATATTTTCTTGGAAAAAATTAAGGACAAACTTGAAAAAGGGACAAATTTGAAAGAGTTTCATAAAGATTAAACAAAGTTTATATTTATAACTTTGCTTCATAAAGGAAAATCCAAGAACATAACCAAGAAAAAAGAATATTCTAATAAAAATATCTAAAATCAACCAGGATATGTACTGTAGATTTGTTTTAAAAAGACAATTCAATTTTCATATTTCTCATATGATTGTGAATGACTGTGCATTAAATGGTACTTCTGGTACAGTAAAAGTTAAATGAGCAATATGTAAGGTTTTGAAAAATAAATATAAAGGAAAGCTTTCTGAAATAAAGTTCTGTCTTTTATAATAAAGAACATATAGTCACAATAGCTGTAGCATATTTACAGGTTCTTGAGAAAATATGGTTTAAGATCTTAATTGTATCATTCATATTAAATTAAATCAGGCTAGAAAGCAGGAGGCTATGAGTTCCAGTCCTCCCATAGACATGAAAGCCTGCTAAGTTACTCTGGGCTAGTCACTCTTTCTTAGCCCAACCCAACTCATAGGGCTGTTGTTGTAAGGAAAATAGGAGGATTATACATATATTGTATATGTTTCCTACTTTGAGATATTTGTAAAAATAATAAAGGCAGGATATAAATCAATAGATACATACCCAAGTATTAGTAGTTCCATGTCCTAAAAATCTTAAATGTTCCAGCAGTATTTCTGTGTATAAAAGACAGGAAAGATAATACTACAGAAATTCTGGCATTTGGAGTCAGCTTTTATAATAGGAAGTGGCAATTGATTCTGGGAGATTCTGGTGCATCTGCCAGGCAGAAATTTACATTTGTGTAAAGCTATACCATTTAAATTTGGGTACCAAACTAATTAAATAAGTAATGGGAAAATATTGGAATGCTGAGGAACAAAAATGTTGCTACCTGTAAGTTATGTTCCTCAATGGGATAATTTTATCCAGACCAGAAGTGAGTCGCAAAAATATAAAACAGAGCAATCTAACCCTTTTATTATTAATTACATATTTAATCCTACAGCTGTTGGATAGGTTTGATTGTTGGATGTTTCTCTTTAAAATAGAAAGATGGAAGGCTGCCTTGTTAATATAACATGCAAACACACATAAGGAATGTGTGAATAAACTGAGCATGCCAAATTTTGAGATCTGCTCACACATAATTTCATTCAGGCAAATGAAAAACTACAGCCATGTCAGAAAAGGTAATGGCAGAAGCACAAAGCCATTTCTTCAACATAAAACAGGAGTTTGCCATGATTTTTTGACAAGTAAATTGCCATAGAAAATAACACTAATAAGCACATAACAGGAAATTGTCACAAAACCACCAAAAGACATTTAAATCTCTCAGAGAAATATATTCTTCAGAATTTCATGATACTGTGTGGTTTTTTTTATTGGTTGCTGGAGTTTTGCATTTACAACTTCTGTAATTCATTTATTCATATTCTCTCTCTGCCGATCTCATATTTTAATTTAAAATAAGAGGCACAAGATGGGAACTCAGCACAAATAAAGAACATGAAAAAGAAGCAGAAATTCTTTGCAATCAATATGCCTTAAGTGACTGAGCAATTTCAGACTTTGGTCTCATTTCAAATGTATTCTGAAAGCTGTGAATTGAGACCTCTGGCAAACCCCTGATGTTTTGGGAGGGAGATGGAGTAAAAAATAGAAGAAAGGTAGGGAAAATGGGGATATAATAGAAAGAGAGAGAATTAAGTGCTCCACCTATGTTTGGCTTGGCCTGTCATAGAAACATAGAATTATGGAATATGAAGGGGCCACAAAGAACATCTACTCCATACCTTTATAGTGTGCAGGAAAATTAGTGAAACCATCCTCAAGAAGTGGATGCCCAGTTTCTTTTTCAATACCTCCAAATATGTTTAGTTTCCCCTCGTTCTTCTGCAGACTAAACATTGCAAGTTCTTTCAATTGGTAATCACAGAGCATGCCATAAAATGCATATGTTTATTTTGTTACCGTCCTCTGTACCTGTTCTAACCTGTCCATATGCTTCTGGAAACCTGGTATCCAAAACTATATACTGTATATGACTCTAGGTGTAATCTTATAGCACAGAGTAGAAGGGAATAAAGACTTTAAACATCTTTAATACAATCCTGCATTGTAATACAATACAATTTAATACAATTTACAATTTAGCCCAGAACTGCATTGTCTCACACTGTTGGCGCATAATAACTTGCCATCAGTGATTGTCACCAAGTCCTTCTCTAATGTAATTTTCCAATCCATGAGTATCTTATCTATGCACCCTACAATTTTTCTCCCTAAATGTAACACCTTACATGTCACCCCTTTGAAGGATGTCTTTTTCATCTCAGCCCAGTCTTCCAGCCTGTTCAGACTAGATTGCAATTTCATTCTATCACTCTGAGTAGTGGCCAGGTTTCCCATTGACAAATTCATCAATCCCAACAGCTTATTAATAAAACATTTAAATAATATTGGGCACAAGACAAACTCCTATGGGACTCTGCTGGTTACCATTCTCCAACTTAACTCAGAGCCATTAATGCTGGCTCCCTGAGTGCAATTAACCAGCCATCTGTAGACTGACCTTATTGTAGTGGCATCCAAGCAACATTTTAACAGTCTGTCAATGAGAATGTCATGTGGAATTTTATCAGAATTGAGGTGGATTATATTCACAATATTCTCATTGTCAAAGGAAGATATGAGATTTATCTCATGAAACCTGTTTTAACAAAGCCACACTGATTCTCAGTATTCATGGCATTATCTTCAAGATGATTACAAAGAAGCTTACAAAGGTGATAACAAACTATATCATTTGCTGTCTCCAGATATTGATGTTAGTTAAGACCCTCTTTTTTTTTTGTAGAGGTGGATCATGTTAATTCTTCCTCAGTCCTCTGATAACTTCCAAATTCTCCAGGACTTTCCCAAAACAATTGTTAAAGATCTCAACAGCTCTTCACCCAGCATTTCTTTCATTTCAATATTCTAGTGGATATTTCATCAAGGCCTGGGGATTTGAATGCCAGAAGATCCTTTGCCAAAAACATATTCACTTGCACTCCCCCCTGTTGCATTCATCTCTATACCAAGCATGTCCAACCTTGGCAACTATGCTGCCTGAGGAATTCTGGGAGCTGAAATCCACACATCTTAAAGTTGCCAAAGTTGGACACCCTGATCTATACATTCAAATAATCATTTTGTATGGATGTAAAAAGAGAGGCCAAATGGAAATTGAGTTCCATTTTGAATGGTTTCCCTCATTATCTTCACTTCTGGGTGCTGGCTGGAAAGGCTGTAAATGGCAATCACATGACCGCAGGATCCTGCAATTGTTGTAAATACATGCTGGTTGCCAATTTTGATCACATGACTGTGGGGATGCTGTGATGGTTTTAAGTGTGAGGACCAGCTGTAAGTCATTTTTTCAGTGTCATTGTAACTTTGAATGGTCACTAAATGAATGGTTATAAGTCAAGGACTAGTGTATCTATATCTGGTTTATACCTGTCCCTTCAACAAATCCTCAAGGTAACTTATCAAGAATTTAGAGCCCTATCAGTCCAGGTCCCAGAAATAAAAGTGCTCATCTATTACTAATAGCAATTAAAATGTCAAGATTATTTTCTAGGTCATAAATCCGATCTAAGTTCTTGCATGGAAGATTGTCTTCTGGATGGTGTACAAGAGCAAAGAGCAAAAGAACATAATTCAGCTCAGAAGTTCAGAAGCAATCCAGAAGGGAGGACATTTTCCGAACAGGAATCACCACAAGGCCTGCACAATGGTATTGTTCTAGCAGCCCTGAATAGGCCATACTTCTTGAACTTCTTAGGCTCAAAACAAAGAGTCATTGAAACAATATCAGGATGCTTGACATGCATTTACCTTCTTCAGATGCATGATAATATCCCTGTTCATTAGTAATGTAGACACTGGTTTCAAAAAACAAGCACTGGTTTCAAAAACAAACTCTGATTTAGACAACAAAGTCATTTTGCAGAGAAAATAAAACTACACAGGACTCTAGGATTTCTGAGGAGACTATATTCACCAGTTAATGATTGATTGTATCTGACTCAGCCTGCTTTGGCCAATTTTTAATGGTTCCTTTGCAAGACTAAATTCCAATAGAGCCACAGAACTGCCTTAAGCAAACAGAAAAAGTTTTCCAGTAGTAATTTTTGGAAGAGATGCTAGAATAAAAAAAACCTAATTAACCATATTTCAGCCTAAAGTAATTATCATCTGTCAGTATTATCAGATTTTGGATTAATGTATTAGGTAAGCCCCAAAAATCAGAGTATTTGATTAACCATTAAGATAACCCTGAATAAATGTACTGTGCAAACACATTAATTATGTTTTCTGGTATGCACATGTGTGGACCATTATTTTGAACTTTTACGTGTTTTTGTAAATTAAGATTTTGGTTTAGTTTTTCCTTTTATTTTAGTGTGTTAATGTATCCCTAATGTTTGAATATTCCAGGGATCATTTTCAGGTATGAGTGATTTGATATACTGTATATTATTCCAGAAGCAAAGTCTGTTAGCCTTTATTATCCATTATTTGGATGCATATTATTTCCCTTCCTGGTTCATTTTCAGCCAATGTTATGGTAGCCTGTAATACAAATTAAATAGTAATCAAGAAAGAGACAAGTGTGCCTCTCTTCAACCTTGGTCTTTAACTATCCCGTCAGATTTTTATCGGCCTTTGAGTTGTGAGCTCATTGGCTTGTCATAGATGTTTCAATCAAATGTATCACCTCCAGTTCACCCTGCTGAAAATGGCTTTCCCAGACTACTATATGACTTCCAGGATAGTATCCACATAATCCTCCTCACTGTGAGTTAGCTTGAAATGACAAGCTGTAATCATTGTAATTTTTCTCAGTCTTTAAAAAAATGCTTCCCTGAATCTTAAATAATATACGTTTGGTCATAAGGACATTTTGAAATGTAAAAGGACACCATTTCCTTAGGGATAGCTTATATGCTTTTGCCAGGGCCTCCTATAGCTCAACCCTCCTTGCAGAATCTCTTGATTTCATGAACAGTTTTCAGGTGAGCAACATATGTTCTAATTTGTTCAATCTTGGCTTATTAAATAAGTCTCCAAAGGCTGGATATATGCCCTACAGTCAATCATAAGCCACAGTTTTCAAGCCACGAGTTTCCATTCAGCATGTAAGCCAACTCGACATCAATCACATTACAGGTTAGAG
Source organism: Acrochordus granulatus (assembly GCA_032468055.1). Taxonomy (NCBI): domain Eukaryota; kingdom Metazoa; phylum Chordata; class Lepidosauria; order Squamata; family Acrochordidae; genus Acrochordus; species Acrochordus granulatus. Next base: position 148,955 of record JANHZU010008307.1, read on the forward strand.
AAATGATGAAACCCAATCCTATTTCTGAAGCCTGGATGTTCAGAACACACAAAACTAAAACATGGTTGTAGTTTGGTTGGTTATCTTAGTAATCTAGAAGCAACTTCTTACATGAAACAGGTAAAACAGAATGAATGTGGTAACAATACTATATATGTGGATCTTTTTCAAAATTAAAACTGGATGGCTTCTGGTGGTTAGGGGTGTGGTGGCTAAGTGGTTAAGATGCTGGGCTTGTTGGCTAGAAGGTCGGCAGCTTGGCATTTTGAGACCTAAGAGCCGCTGCATAATGGGCAGAATTCCTGTTATTTGCTCCAGCTCCTGCCAACCTAGCAGTTCAAAAGCATGTAAAAATGCAAGTAGATATCTTCAGTGGGAAGGTAACAGCATTCTGTGTGCTTTTGGCATATAGTCATGCTGGCCACATGACCACAGAACTGTCTTCAGACAAATGCTGGTTCCCTTGGCTGTAAATTGGAGATGAGCATCATTCCCTAGAGTTGAACACAACTGGCAGGGGAAACCTTTTCTTGTGGTTATGTTTTAAAGAAAGTTTAATGTTTTAGATCCATATTAAACATTCTAGATCCCGACACTTTTTAAACATTTTTTAACTTGGCTGAGGAATACAGAAGAATTTTTATTTATTTATTTATTTTGATGTCTTTGAGTCAGTCTTGACTTTTGGCAACTGCCTGAACTGATTTGATAAATCTCTGTGGTTTTCTTGGCAAAATTTTAGAATAATTTGCCATTGCCTCCTTCCTAACAGAGGATTTAGCAGTACTAAATTCATGAAGGAGAATGAAATACCCACCCATCCCCTTTTTTCCAATGTGCATTTTTTATTATGTATATTTTTTAATGCATTAGGATATACAAGATGAGCTTTCTGTTAAGATCCATAGAAGCTCTCTAAACATATGTCATGAACCAGTTCTAAAATGCACAATACTGTAGAATATGAAGCAAATAAAGCCAAGATAACTAGATTCTAGATAACTTTATGGCTTCAACATTTACTGCATCCCCCACCATCCTTACATTCAGTCTCTTAATGAGAAGAGACATCTATCTGACTATGGAATAGTTTTCCAGATTTGATAAATGAGTCAACCGTTAGCGATGCTGAACAAGGCATTGGAATTTTTTTATTACCCAAGGCTGAATGAGTGGGTAGTGACTCAACTCATGATTAGTGTCATCAGTTGGAACTATGATGGTCATTTATTGATGGGGAGAATAACAGATTCTAGGTAGCCAGTTTTGTCTGCATGGATGTTTGCAGCAGTGACCACTGGATGAAGAGAATTTTGAATACATCAATGTTTTCTGGAAGAACTGACTTGAAATTTTCAAGTCAAGAGCAAAACCATTTTTAGTTTTGTGTGTCAGTTGGGTTTCAAACTGAGATCACCATCAATGTATCTATTTTTCAAGTGACAGTGTTATTTATAAAGATGCTGGAATAAACATTGAGTAGCCATAATAATATACCTTAAGGGTGAGGATACCATGCTCACTCTACTTTATAGGTCACAATCTAAGCATTGCTGTATGGCTATACAAAAATATGGTTTCTTTCAGTATGGATATCAAACTGTCAGCTTTGTATTCAACAACCTTCTCACTCCTGTATTGTTCCTATGATAATTTGCATGTAATTTTTGAATGAGACTGCTTTATGAGAGGATAGCATGAGTGTCTGTGATATCACCATGCTATGACATTATCATAAGGCAGATAATATAATTTGCCTTAGTTGTATCACATGACTGGCATAAATGACATCATTTGATTAATGGATGACATGATATACAGTATATGGCATCATCATGGCTTCTAACAAATAGCTTTGGAGCATAGCAGATTCACACTAAATGGAAGCTTAGATAAACACAAACCACATATTCCTGCTTATTATACATGAACAATCATGTATCTTTCCTCTATATATAGGCAAGTACTCTTTCTGTACTGACAGAACTTTCTTAGTGTGTACCAAGCTTCTTGTCTTACTCAAATGCAATTTTTAAAATTGTTTAACATTAATACATAAGTAAAACAAATCACAAATTTCTAGAGCATGTAAATCAAAGTATTAAACTTGAATATTACCATTTTTAAATCCCATAAGCAGTCTTAGAAAGTAAAAAATGTTTTGACAGTTGTAACACCATGTTGGATAGATGCCTAGAAAAAAAACACATAAGGTAGACTGTTGGGGAGAATCATGGGATGCTAGCAGGGGTACAGGGAACACCCTCAGCAATGGGCGTTTCATGAATGAGCTTGAATAAGATAAATTGTGCATACACAAATTGGGAGCTGTTCAGACCCTCAAAAATCCAAAGGTGTCCCAGTTCAAAACAATTGTAAACTCTTGCCCTAAATCATTTATAAAACAATGAAAATTCAGAAAAGACATGGATAAGTATGAGGTTTAACTTGTTAGTTACTGACTTATATTCTGTGTTTCAAGGCAGTGTACATGACACTCTGTCCTCCAGGTTTTTTTTCCAAAACCACCACTCTGTGATAGATAGCTTGGACAGGGAAAGATGACTGGCCCCAAAAATCAATCAGTAATTTTCTGTGGCTAAAAGCACTGGTACTCCCAGATTTAATCCAGAGCCTTTACTCTACCATACCTATCCACAGAGACATTGGCCTGATCCAATATTATGACCCTGATGTTCTCATAGTGATAAGAAGGTAGAAGAGAGAGAGAGAAAAAAGTTAGTAAAATATGTGCAAAAGAAGGGAAGAAAGAAAATGTAAGAGGAAAAAGAGACATTCGTTCCTTAACTGATTGTTTTGCCATGTGGTGTAGGATGGTCATTTTCTGTGGAATATACTAATGATACAGCTTGCCACAAGCTGATGATGACCTTGATTTTTTTCCTCTTTCCTGATTTATGCAAAATTTAAAAATGCTTTTATGGAATAGTGATGTATTCATTATTCTCCAACAGAATGAACCGGGCTTTCCCTGGCAATGATACTGAAACTGATATGCAATTGTCTTCTACTTTTGGCTGCTAAATTAGTTGTTAATTTTTCTCCTCCATCATGCTTTAGACTGCTTGCCATTAGTATTATTATTAGATTGATTCAGTCCTTCAGAAATAATTTGGAAAAGTAGTTCAGAAAGAACAAGTGTGTGAACATTGCAGTCATATCTTTATTCAGGATCACAAGTTTGCCCTTCACAGTTATCACCCAGGATCATTTGGAAGTGAATCTGAAATAATGCACATCCCCAATTATGAGCAACATTAGTGTAACATGTAAATAATTCACATCCCCAATTATGAGCAAAATTAGTATTACATTAGTGTAACTTGCAGAATTTTCATTGGGCCGAGAGATACTGAAGGCATGTTAGCAGCCTCTCTGCAAAAGGGGTCAGGTCATAAAAATAAAGTTTTAAAAGGGGGATTGTGCAATTTTTTTTGGTGGAATGGAAGGATAGTTTTGTTTTGCTGCTTTTTTTTAAAGAAATGTTGCTTTACCATTCTTTTGAACTAACGTAACTGGAAGGAATTCCATCAACTGTAGCAAGATACTTGAAGGCCACATGGATTCTCAAACTGCCCACTTCTACTGCATGCAATCAATTTTCATTCCAATTCAACAGTGGTTTGCCTTGAACTGAGTTCTGGAATGGAAGAGAGGCATCTGACAATAATATAGTATAGGGAATGAACTTCCAGAACACATTTAAGATACATCTGTACTAATCTCTAATTGCAAAAAAAAACACCCTACAATTTTATGCAGATTGCCTCTTCACTTTTTTCCTCCAAAATCCCTTTGTTCAAAATCTTCTGATGAATTTACAGTTTCCAATGAGTCATCTCCGGAAAGATTAACTATCAGCTGCAAATAGGTATGGTTTAAACCCTGCAGATGCAAAACACAAATAACTGTTGAGTGTTCTTAATATAAAGCATTATATCATAGATTCCTCAGAAGAAGCAAAGTATAACAAAAGGAAATGAAAGGGTAGGTTGCATAATGTTTATAATTATGACTCCTCAACACAAAACCTGCCATTCTTTTTCTGAATCAGACAGTATTTTATAGAACTTCTATGTTATCTTTGCCCTTGATAGCTGTGGGTGGTTCCATACATTTTATGACACACAATAGTGGCTTAAAAACATTCAGTGTTAATTTAAGACTTACTTGTGGTATCTTCACCCTTTCATAGTTTAGCTATTTTATAGTGCTTTGAGCTAAGTATTAGAAAATTGTGAGTTGCGGGTGGTTCTGCACTACCCAGAGTCACTTTAGTGAGATGGGCAGCTGTACAAATTTGATTAATAAATAAAATGCTAATTAAGTATAACACATTAATTAATTAACCATATAATAACATTTAATGCCAGCTGTGCTATAACACCACTGTACAATAATAATGCCTATCTTTATGCTTTGTGTTTGCATGTGTGGCCCATTCAAAGCAGGCAAAGATTTGTTCACCTAGATTTCAGCATAGGGAGAATAACAATATTGAAGAAGGCATAACAAAATGCCATGTGTGTGTGAGTGTGTGACTGTTCTCATAACAAGACACGACTTCTAACCAGCAGAGAGTTTCATGTGATCTGGAGAGGTAATGGCACTCTGGTAGAATATAGTTGAATATATGTTAAAACTGTCAATATAGGGCAACTGTCCAACCTGGACTGTTCAGAGTTTGTTGCAAGGTATAACTGCATGGGAATTCTAGTTCTTTACAGCCATTACATGAACTTAGAAACCATACACAGTTGATGTCATTCAACATGTCCTACCTCAATTCTGACAGAATTCAAACTTATGCTGGCCAACTAAACTTTTAGTTCAGAAAGTGAACAATGAATGCTGTAAACCTGTTTGTTGATGCATGTCTGAATCTTGGGATAAAAAGAACATGCTGGAGTCGTTACGGGACTCACTATGCTATTTTGATTTGATTATATGCCATTGAATTTGTGTTTACTTTTAGTAGTCATATAGTTTTTTTTCAGGAAAATCTTTCCCTAACTGGGCCCTAGTGGTCTTTCATTGATGAAACTGTGATGGAATCTATACATCTTGCTGCTAGTCATCCTCCTCTTCTTTTTCCTTCCATCTTCTCCAGAGTTATAGATTTCCAAAACATGATAATTTGAGCCTTTTTCTGTTTGTTCCTAAAAAGTAAAATGAAATGAATCAATTTTCTTTAAAATGTGCCTAGGCATACTTACCAATGAGAAATTATTGTGGGACTTAATCCTGAGTAAACATACTGAGGATGGTCTGCAATTTTACAAAAGGATTGAGAAAGTTTTATAATATTTTCCCCAAAAAGCATTTCTTATGTGCCAGCCATACTGCTGGGAAATTCTGAGATTTATAATCCCAAAACATCTGGAGGGCTGCAGAAGCCCGATCTATTATTATGTTAGTTCCAGGTTTCAGGATGATATTCATATAAAGAAAATATTTTGCTTAATTCAGTATTTTAGAATTTTGTTTACATTTAAAATCAAAGCTTATAGAATTGACGTTAAAATCTGAAGCCTGTGGCTTAATTTGTTTGTGGCTTGGGTTTGTTGCATTCAGCTGCAGTTTAAATATGGCAGTTCATTCACTGTACCATCTGGCATAAATATTACATTATTGAAACTCAATCACAGATAATTTTTGATATATTATACATGTAACAAAGTTTATAACCAATTTGCATTCTGATTACACCATTGAGCAACATCTATATAAGCTCCACCATTTCATTTCAAATAGATTATTTCAACATTTCCCAGGGCTACACAAAAGAAAACTGTGGTAGATTGGATAAATGCACTGAAATCCCCAATGTACAAGGCTAGTCTTTGATTATTAGTAAAAGCATCCACATCAGATCAATATCATCTGCTTGGTATGGGATGTATCCAAAATATCTGATAGAAAAGGCAGATAAAATTTTTTTTAATAATTTTTAGATAAAATGAGTAGACTCAGATAGGCAACAAATGGGGTCAAACTTCTACCCTCCCCTCTTGATCCACTGTCTAAAGGGTCCATTTCACTCCCTTTAGGTAGACTTACCAGACTTGAACAACAAACATCCAGATAGCCACTAGATGCCAGCAAACAGGAAAGTATCTGATATCATTGAGAGGTCATCCAATATTTTCAGCCTAGTCTTGAAGTCCTTTCTAAGATGAACTGCTATGTATCTTGCTGTCCTTCTGGCCTTCCTATGGCTACCATTATGGGAGGTCCTCCCTGCAGATCCCTTTAGACAATTATTGCTGCCTGGAGGCTGAGTGGAAAAGAGGGGATAGCAGAGAGACAACCAAAGAAAGGGAGATCATCACCTCATATGACAGATCTCTTTTGAGCATCATCACAAGAACCAGCAAGCAGTGTTTTACTAAAGCCTTTATTTCTTCCTTAATATTTACTCAAAATGAAGTCCATGTAGGAAAAATATACTGTATGCCTTTCTTTCATTTTAGCAGGACCAGATTTCATTGGTTGTCAATTGGCATTATAGGATTTAGACTAAAGGGAGTGAAGCAAGTTTACTCTGGGCTTAATCTGTTCAGTTTATGAAGACGTGCTCAATCTACTTAGGTTTTAATTATCTTTGAAAAATTGAAACACACACACATACAAACTAACATAGAATAATACAGAACAAAGAAAACAAAGAGAAAAATAACAAAGAGAAAAATGCAGAAAGAAAAGATAAAAAAACAGAAGAAGCTTCCAATTTTTGTTACAGCAAAAATAAGTATGATTACAAAATTATATTTTATTCTATGATTACAAAAAAGATCACTTTTTCCTATTTTTTTTCTAATCATCAAAACCACAAGCCATAAGTGCATTTTTTCAGCTTCAAGCAAAAAGTTTATAGGGGGTTTCCAGCCAGCCATAAATGTAAATACTATCTATTTTCTAATCAAGGAAGTCAGTTTAGCCATCTGAAACCTGAACCATTTTAAGGACTGCATGAACCATCTGAAAGATATTCTTTTGAATAAAACACACTTAAGGTTGTGAATGTCATCTTTCACACAAGATACCCCAGAACTTTTTCTTTTGAACTTTAATGCTGACTGTAGTATCGTGGATACCCTGTAACATGATTTCCACTCAAAGATCTGAAGCTCATAATTAAATGGGTGAAAGTAAAGTAAAAAAAAAACATATTTGATGACGTTTGCTGAAAGCCAAGATGTTGAACTTGAACAAAACACCTTATTTGGTATAAATGATCACTGAAAATACTTTATGGAAAAGTTATTATGCTGGCTTATACATATTTCAACTCAAAGTCCAATGCCTCAAACAAACAGATATTTAGGCTTTTTATAAATACTCCAACATTTCCTCTGTAATTTTTTCCTGCCTCTTTATAATCTGCATATACAAGTGTAAGGTGACAATATGAAAATGTAGCTCCAGCATCTGTCTAATACATAGAAATGTTTTCTATGCATGTTTTGTTGATAAATATCAACAAATATTTAGCATGTTTTGTTGATAAATAGCAAATAATTATTCTAACATTGGCAGCTATTTCTAAGATCATATATATTAAACTACATGGTGTCCTACATATGAATTGTAACCGTGTTGAGTGGCTTCAAGTGGCTGACATCTCTAGTAAGCAGGCAGCCTTCTAATCAGTAAGGAAGCAACCATTCATTACAGCAGAAATTCCATCTTGTTGGTATTGATTGGTGTAAAATAATTTTGTGTAAGTTGATGAAAAGGAGAAAATATCCTTCCAGGTGACATAAGGCAACCATGTCTTTTCTGGAAGAAAGTATAAATGTGTAAGTGAAAACTTCTGTAATAGAAGCAGAATAAAATATTCAGCTTTTCAAAGACCATTTTTATGCTATTCCAAACTACTTATACAGTGGGGCAAAAAAGTATTTAGTCAGCCACCAATTGTGCAAGTTCTCCCACTTAAAAAGATGAGAGAG
>JANHZU010008307.1:159276-179354 GCA_032468055.1 Acrochordus granulatus
CTTTGATACTCAGAAGAGTTTTGTTAGAATAATCACTAACTTCGAAGAAAGCAAACCAGAAGAAAATATAAGAAACTGGAGCAGTGGGCAGTCCAATCCAATTTCCTACTGCCTATTATTGGAGTGATGCAGTGTAGCCCCTAACAGATTATGCCTGTAGCCAGATTGTATAAAACAGGAGAGCCATTGCAGGAGTGCATCAGAACTGGTATAATGTATCATTGTGTTTGAATGCAGAAAAAGCAACCTAATTGTTTCTAACTGTTTTAAACTACAATTCCTATAGTTTCTGATGGCTCATACTGGCTGAAGTTGAGAAGAGTCCAGAATATTTGGACAGTACTACATGCTTGTTGTTTGAAATCTCAGGAAAGATGCTGTATAAAACAGACACTTATTGGCTTCCTTAGCTTACTCCATTAAGTGATCAATCTCTTGATCACCAATGCTTTTTAAAACAAATCACAATATCACATGATATTTTAATTGCCTTTTTTCCTTCTCCAATTATTGTGTCTGTGTATGGATGTGTGTGTATATACACACACACACAGTATATGTATATATACACACATACATACACACAGTGTGTGTGTATATCCATGTGTATACACACACACACAATAATTGGAAAAGGAAAAAAGGCAATTGAAATATCGTGATATTGTGATTTGTTTAAAAGAGCATTGGTGTTCTAGAGATGGATCACCTAATGGAGTAAACTGAGGAAGCCAATGTAGCAATTACCTGGGATCTGTGCTCTTACCTTTGAGCACCAGATGATGAATAAGGCACACAAGCTATTGTACAAGCAGAAATTAGACTCAGTCCAGCTGCTGTGGCAATTTGCAGGAAAGAGAGCGAGAGAGAGAAAAAGCTCTCCTCCCGTTTTCCTCCTCATTTTTATTAGTCATAGTTACAAGGTTACATCAATAAGAATGCTTGCACATGTGTATACATCAAGTAGTTTAGGAATATTCCATCATTCACTCCCCTCAACTTCTCAGACTTCTTGTGATTTATCAGACTTCTTGTGATAAGGAAGCTTTGCAGGTGCAGATCGCAACGGCCACTCTGGGAAAACCACTCCCATAGCTCTGAGCTCTGGATTAACTCTTCACATCCCTACAAGCCAACAAGCATCTGTTTTATACTTTCTAGAAGCATCTTTCCTGAGATGCACAAATTATCATACATATGTACACACACACACACATATCAGGAAAATTCCCCAGGTGTGCAATTAAAATGATTCAGTTGTACATTTAAACAGTGTAAGGGAAAATGTCAAACTTGCACAGAAACGAGGGTAACATGACAAATTATCTAAGATCCAGTCCAGGCTGAGGTATTCCCTTCAGCTTTAAATGACCAGGCATTTTTTTTGAAAGGAATGGAAGCTCAAGGCCAAATTCTAATTGTCATCTAAGCTGTATTTCTATTATTCTAAACCCAGCTTGGCAAATAATTTCAAGTCCCAACCCTTCTGGATGTTTTAATGAGTATACGTTCAAGCCATTGTTGCTTCCCATAGACCTTTGAACACCACACAGTTTTTCTATGTTTGGAAACATTGCTGAAGCATATTTCACTTGCTACCTACTCAAGGGAGGAGGTTGCCAGATGAAAAGATCATGGGTTACCAGAGTCAGAAATATACTCAAATGTATATGTAATTGGACCTTGATTTACATTTCCTTTAACAAAAAAGCAACTAGAGTCCTAGAAGGTGTCTCTAGACTAAATCTAATTAGTCTTTTAGGCTAATGCCTAACAGAAAAGTGGTGTGCTTGCAAGGGGCACATACAGAAACATGTCTTCTCATGGAAAAGGACTCCTTGGCAGACACCTGCACTCAGTGCAAATAAGCTTGGAATGGGGTGGAACTCAAAGAACAGCTTTCCATTTTCTTTTCATGCTCTATACAGCAGGAATATGTGAATATGGATATGTCAGCTAACACCATTAAGAAGTACTGTTGGAAGAGTCAAACCTGGTTAAAGCTTTGGGAGCCCTGAGCTTGCTGTTCTTGGTGAGTCAGAGTTGTTTAGGAGGCACTCGGTTTGTGGACACAGAAACTTTGACAAGCAAGGCATAGGCTTGACTGACCATGTGGTAGGAAGGTTTAAAATATTACTTGTAACTATCCCATTAGTGGGAAGAGGCAGTTCAGATCTACCTTCTTCTACTGGCTGTAACTTATCCTCGAGTCTTTTTATAATGCATATTCCACTTTTCTCAGTTTCAGAATTTCCAACTGAAAATCAGCATGCATTTAATGCCCAAGGAGCATCTTCCCATGAAAGACACTCTCGGCTGAAATGTCCTCCCTCTGGGAGCAATTGTCAGCTGCATTGCTTCACCAATTGCCAGCATTTCAGGAATTGTTGAGATATATTACCATTAGTCTGTTGCTGTGGTCAGAACACACTCTGATCGTTTTAGCTTGCCTGAGGCCACCCTATTTTGCAGAGGGGTAGGGCCTGTAGGCGCAGTAGCGCAAGTGGTTAAGAGCTCAGCTTGCTGGTTGGAAAGTCAAGCGAGTTCCTGCTGTTCCACCTCAGCTCCCACCCACCTAGCAGTTCGAAAGCACACAAGTGTGAGTAGTTAGATAGGTACCGCCCCTTCCAGCAGAAAGGTAACAGTGTCCGTGTGCCTTTGGCATCTAGTCATGTCAGTCACATGACCACAGAAGCGTCCTAGGACGAACACTGGCTCTTTGGCTTGGAAATGGGGATGAGCACTGTACCCTAGAGTCGGTCATGACTGGCAGGGTCACCTTTACCTTAGGGCCTGTTAGATCAAGCTGCCTCAGGTGCTTAACTGTTCCAGAAGGGTTCCAGAAAGCATTTGGGAATTCCTCTGAGAATCTATTGGGCAGTTCAAAATTTAGTTGCAGCATAACATAGGTATGTGGTGGAAGCCTTGGACCACACTCCTCCTATGCAGCCCTCTCTGGGAAATGATCCCAGGTGCACCTTGGTTTTTCTGAGGTGCTCTGGGAGACACCTACAGAGCCATTGGAAGGAGGCCCTTCAAACAGTCTGTTGTACTTTAGGCATTTCACTAATGGACTATTGTAACATGTTCTATATGCTCTTGAAGACTACTCTGAAGTTACTTCTAGTTCAGAAAGTGGCAGAACGGGTAGTGATAGATTATCCTTATGCCCATGTGACCCCACTGTTCCAAAGGTTGCTCTGGTTACCAGTTGGCTTCCAAGTGCTATTCAGGATGTTGTTTATTACCTATAAAACCCTTAATGGAATAGGTTATTTGAAGGATCACCTGCCTACAGCTGTTTCTGTACATTCGGTGGAAGAGTAGGCATCATTCAAGGCCCAAGAATTAGCAGTGTCTAGTGGGATCCAGGAAGCTACCTTCTTTGTTGTAGAATCTTTTCTCTGGAATATGCTTCCAGAGATCCAAATGGATCCCACCTTAATGATATTAAAGAAGCTATTGAACACCTAGCTATTTTCTCAATCCTTGGAGCATGTTGCGGGTTGATCCCTTGTCAGATGGCTTTTTGATTTATATGTCTGTCTTGATTTGTTTTATATTTTACTTATAACATACCTTTATTATTTTTATAAACAACTCAAGGCGATGAACATATCTAATACTTCCCCCTCCTATTTTCCTCATAACAGTAGCCCCATGAGGTGAGTTGGCCTGAGAGAGAATGACTGGCCCAAAGTCACCAGCCGGTTTTCATGGCTAAGGCAGGACTAGAACTACAGTTTCCTGGTTTCTAACTGGGTGCATTAAGCAAAGCTGCTTTAGCTGCTTATGAATCTTTTTCTTTTGTTGCTACTTTTCTGTAACTGTCAGTTGTCCAAAATCTTTAGGATATGGATAGCCCATACATCTATTAAATAAATAAATAAATACATGAAATCTAATTTCACGGAAAACATATAATTCATAATTATTTGTATGACTGGAACACCGTAATGTTGACACAACTAATTGCAATAATATTTTAATGGATTTTTAAATTTTTATTTTTTTAACCCATTTTGGCTTTCCCACTGCCGAACTAGCTACCTCCCTATGTTTTTGGAATTAGTTTGAACTTTCTGCATCATGTTATTTTTCATCAACCCAAGGTAATTGTTTTTTCTATAATTTGAATCCAATTGTTCATGGTTTAATAAGCAGCATAAATATGTTTTTGCATATTCTCAAGTACATACATAGATAATCTGCTCTGTTCTCCACTATGTATATGTACATATAATTATGTAGATTGTTCCTACCACTGTGATGCAAATATATAGTGACTGATATCTCAGATAAATGAATCAAAGCAGGCCTTCATCATACAGAAAACATTTGCATTAATTATTCCATATATTGCAAACTCATAAACTTCAAGAATTTTATTTTGTATAGATTACTCAAGTTCCCCTATAGTTTTACAGATTACTTATGATGTCCCATGAAAATACTGATTTTAATGTAATTTCCTCAGTGCAATCTGCTCCTAAATAAGTTGCAACTTTTATGTTAAATGTTTTGCTATTCCTGTTAAATCTGAAATTTATCACATAATTCCCTAAATGAAAGAGAAGACAGCTCTAAAAGATATTATGCCTATCACAATGAATTTCATGTAGCTTTACCTTTAGATAATTTGCCAGATTGAAGGTCATTATCAATTGCTGTTTAATCAACCAAATCATGCATGTAGGCAAAGGTTAACTGAGCATGAACCCATCTGCCTTCTTTGTCAAATCAGGACAATTTGCAGACTAATAAAACTGCTTTGATTGCACTTAAAAACACCTGCTTTGAAAGCCAGCCTCATTAATATTGTGCTAATAAGTCACAATAGGTTTATTGTAAGGGCAAAATCAAAAGCACTGATTTCCTTTCATTCAAAGTATCTGCACACATATAAATAACCTGTTATAAAATTACAGTAATTATTGCATTAAGGGAGGGAAAAATGCATAAAGATCTATAAGTAATGCTAAGGATAAAAGTCCCTGGCTGAGTCATGTAAATGTAGACAATGTTTTTCCATTATTGTTTGTCTTTGTGTAGTTTTTCATCTATAGTTTTTGGAACTGAATTTAAAAATATTGAATAAAATACAATGGTCAATAGAATATGGCACAGATCCTTCGCAGAGTATGATAATAATCCTAATATGACTTCATTCCTAGAAATAACATATTATATGATGATCATAACAAGATTAATTTGATTTTTCATTTCATCTTTGCCCAGTCTTTATCCTCCATGAAGATGGAGTGATTTTGAATTCTTTAGGAAATGGAGAAAGTAATTTTACTTTTAGATTGAAGAGTGAATCTTAACACTTAGGATTTGGTGTGCATTTTCCCCTAAATATTCTTTTTCTTTTAGTAACTTAAGAATGAATTGATATCCAAATCAATCACTTTTGTGAGAATTTTGCAATATGATCATCTAGCATCATTGCTCAGAAGCATTACTTAGAAGGATCACTGCCTCCATGTATTTTCAATGCCACAACAAACTCATTTTTTTGAGGCTATATTGCTCCTGGTCAAAGCAATTTGGCAAGACTTTGATGCAATGCTTAGGTCTTATGATCCTGTTTATCTGGAATGAATACACATAAAATCAATAACAGTTCCACTCTAAAGTATGCCTCTGGCCAAGAAGTTCAGCAAAATACAGAGCTTCCTTTTGTTAGGAGGAGGGTAAGCAGAAGTTTTTCAGGATGAATGTCTTGTTCATTTGTAAAATTTCCTACCTAGTATCAATCTGTACCTGAAACAAATGTTTAAAACAAAAACTGAAACACAGTTCTCAGAGATGAGCAGCACCACTTCTGGCACATTCTCTTTAGACCCTGCTTTGAGACTACAGGTGGTACATGAAAAGCATCATCCAGAAGAATAGCGAACAAGAAGATGGGATGAAGTGTTCAAGGGCTTGGTGCCCTGTCACCTCTTTCAAGAATCATCATAATGAGCATTTAGAACCAAGCCTGACACTTCTTTTTCTTTAGCCTCTTTTTCTTTATTTCCTGTCCAATGTCTTTTGACTAAATGCACAAATCCATTTCAAAAATGGAGATTAAGCCATCATTGGCACAGATGTTTCAGCAGCATTAGCCAGAATGGTATAATGAAAATATTTCATCTCAAGGAGGGGAGATAGGGGAGAATGTATTGGGGAAGAAAACACAATATTGCCTCAATGAAATTGAACAGATGGAATGAAAAGATTCCCCCTCACCTTTAGAATTTCAGTATCTGTGAATCCTTTTGCTTTCCTTATCTTCATGCCCTTAAACAGGAATAAAACATTCATTGTCAAGATGTTTCACAAGAATTTGACATTGCAATTATAATTATATGGGAAAAGTTATTTACTCGTTTTTTTTTTTTAAAAATCACTTATAACATGAAGCATATTCTACATTTGTCAGTACTGTAGTACTGAGTAAGTTGTGATGTGTTCCAGTATATATAAAGTTTAAATTTTGGGTCATCCTTCAAACGTTCTTAGGAGTTCTGAATCTGAACTGTATGGTCGGAAACATTATTTCCAACACATATCTACACATAAAAAGCAGGTCTATAAAAAAGTGAGCTTCTCTCTAGACACAATAGGTGTATCTTAACTATGCTATTGAATCTGGATGGATTTTATTCCCAAGCATGAGAGAAAGATTAATACATTGTCAAATAATTTGGAATAATCAAAGATTCCTCTTGATTTTGGAAGATGGGTAGGGAAGATATGAAGCAGAAAGTTGCCTTAAAAATCTCATGAGCCATTACCACATTTATAGAATATTGTGGCACAACCTAAGGTGCCCCCCTGTGTCTCCCCAATTCTGTGGCCAAGTAGCAACACATTTCTGCAGCTTCCTTTCACTTTTTCTGCAATTTCTGTAAATAAGACTTCTACATTATGTGTGTAGGTATGTGGGGAGGTACATGTGCAGACTTGTATATGAAACAAAGTGTACTCTTTTTATTCTTGCTCTTACACTTTTATTTTGGACCTTGAAATCATCTTAGACGTGAGAAGAATGGGCACTAATATAACAATGTTTGTGTAAAATGATAACAGTTAAATAATTAAAACATTTAAAGTAATATTAATATTTTATTCAATTTCTTCAATTTTATTATTCTATATTTTCTCTGCAACCTTCCCCCAAACTTATTGTTTGAATATAAACCAGGAAGGACAACTTATAATTGACTCTTGGATCTCTCAGAGTACAATAGATTTCCAGAGAAGTAAATATGCTAATTGTGTTGCATCTTGGTGTTCATAAATTTTCTGAACAGGGCTGGTTCGTTTTCATTCTAAAAAAGTTTAGGTAACTGAAATGTTGGTCATCACAAAGTGCCTTGTGAAATAGAAAAAGATAAGAAGCAGCCTTTTCATTTGTGTTATCATAATATGGATCACTGATGTTCTGCATTCACTATTACCATAATGGTATATAGAGACAGTTTGTGAAAAAAATAGGGTCACAAAGGATATATAATATACTGATTTCTGTTCCAACTGAAGATCCTTCTGTTCAAACAAAATGGTTCATGCTATCTAACTAGGCATTGGAAAAGGGATACCCAGTTGTTATGAACTTTAAATTGGGAAGTAAATATGGGATTATGTCACTGACTTTTATTTGTATTTAAATAACTTTTTGTCCTTTATAAAGTGTATTCTCAGGCTGAACTGAAACTATTTAGGTCAGAGGATTCTTAGCAGAGTTGTGTAAATATAGAACTTATTTGGCTATCTCTGTTTTTGAATACCATCTATGTGCTCTCCAAATGGTTAAAACAGGATGAACCATTCTCATGTTAAATTATGACCTGGATCAAACAAATGCCCCAATATGAACCTATGTTCTCTCTTTCAGAATGAAATGTGCTCCATTCTTTTAGGATAAGTGCCTTTTGTTCCCTTCAACCTACATATAAGCTGCAGGATTATAAACAATTCATAATTTTATTATTCCATATAAACTCTGGAAATGTCAGCTCTATAAAAACTATAACTACTTTACATTGTTTCATGTGTTTTATTAATCTTCATTCATTAAGATTAATAAGCAAAATACAACATTACAGAATGTGAAACTTCTGTTCTGAATATCCATACTTAGGAGATCTTCCTAAAAAGACCAAAAGCAGCTTGCATTGCGTTCATTGCATATAACAAAAAGCCAATTATGAATAATTCACAGCAGTGTTGATCAAATCTGGACAGACTGATAGGATATATTCTGTATATTTCCTCTAGAACTCTGAGACCTCCAAATAGAACCAAGAGCAAAATAACAGTTTAGAAAAGGATGCATACACACTAGTGTAACTTTTGATTATGTGCCATCAAGTTATTTTCCACTCCTAGCAACCACATAGAAAAATTATCTACATGAAGTCTAACTCCACAGTAGAGTTACTTAGATTAAAGCTTTTTTTGTCAGCATGGAAGTAGACAACCACAGCTGCTCCCACTTTAGTGTATCTTACACAGGGCACACTGTGCTGCTTATTCTGATGGGCTGTAGCCATCTGCTTTTTCAAAGATTACCACCTTTTTACTACAAGGGGCTTCTGTGAAAAGAAGTCCCTCAGTGATGTGAAAGGTTCTAAAACCAATGCCAGTCCCCATCTAGTTAAATCAGAAGTGGGGAAACTATTCCTACTGATATTGATTTACGACCTCTCCTAGTTTTACTTTCCATTGACCACTTTGAATGGCACTGCAAGGAGTTGTAGTTCATCAACATCTGGATAGCTGGATATGTATGTTGTAAATCTGAGAAAGAATGAACACATGAAAACACCCTTCTCTCCTCTTCCAAGTAAACAACATTAAAAACAGTGATCTGATTTCAGAAACTATACCTGAAAGATGAATTCATATAACCATTCATAACCTAATGAAATCACCATCCAGTTTAGAAGGATAGGGGGTATGGTGAAAGGAACTAAACATGTGCAAAGGGGCTGGCTTTGATGAGTAAAGGCAAGCAGGAATCAGCAGAACCCATTTGTATGATGATGGAAGTTTTTAAAAGTTTTATTTCTGATTTGGAATGCAGATGTTTTACTCACCTCAGAAGGGTATTTACTTAACCCAGCCAATAATTCGTATAGATCCACTGATAATCATTGGAAGAAAATGAAAGTAAGCATGATATCTGTGGAAGCATTACATCACTGGTCTCTTTGGGTTTTCATTGCACTGTAACTATAGCAGAATTTGATTGTAGTCTCTGCATTAATCTATTTTGTTACAGTAGTTCTGCCTATTTAAGGACACTTTAACTAGGTTTTTTTTAATCTATAGAATCCAACTTAAACTTCCAGAACATAAAAGCTATAATTCAGTAGTTTCTATGAAAAATATCCTTTGAATCTATGCAGCTCCATTTACTTCTGCCAGCAGTTAACTTCAGGATGAGTGAAATTCAGAATTGTAGCCCAGATTAAAGAAGCATGATTTGAACATCCATTCTGCTACTCCAGTGCAGTTCACCATCAATTAAAGTATCAGGACTGACCTGAGAACAACTATGATGAAGCATTCCAATGTAACTAAATATCTGTCAGCTGTGATCCAACAGGATGGAAGGTAAAGCAGAGAGATGTTTGCTGTCTCTCCCCTTTTCCACATTTTAAGCAATGGGAAGGAATTTGTACAGAATACTGTAAATCCTACCATCCCAGGGTTGTGAGTGTTGAAAAGGTTAAGAAAGGCTTAAAGTCCTCCAACTCCTGAGAATCTACTGCTTTTGGGCCAGCTCTGTATTTGCTCCATTTTGAGGCTTTCTGGGTTTGGAAGATGCAAGTTTAAGAAGTGCCAGTTTCTATCTTAAGGAAGAGTCTATACCAAATTCCCCATTCCAAGACAAGAGCCCTGTCTCCAGCATTGGAGGGAAAAATCAAAGGAATCCTAAGGATCCATTGGACTGTGCCTGGCAATTCTTGTCATATCTGATCTCTGGAAAGTGTCCAGAGCAAGATGACAGAGTGTTTTAGAAAATAAGTTATATAATGAAAAATTGAGCCAGTTCATATACTGTATTTCACTTGGAAAAGAGACAAAGAATAGCTCCACCATCAATGCAGATTATAGCAGAGAGAATTTTAAGTAATCATAAGGAAGAAGTCACAAAAGTTAGTGAGTTTTTCACTGTGAAAAATGTTTAATCAGAAGCTGGATTATTATGGATGATTTTGCCATGGATTTCCCATTTGGGCAAGGAATGAAATGTCTACTAAGGTTCCTATTTTCCAGTCTTATTTATGATTTTATGATTTCTTGAATAGCAAGTTTGAACTTTCCTATGCACTGGATTTGAGGTTTCTTTGAATGGTTTCACACACTGCTCTAAAATGCTTCAAACTAAACTATAAATTTTGAGAAAAAATATTTAGAAATTATCTTAAGAAATGATAGGACAAATACTCTTCCAGATGCCAGCTGTGGTACTTCCTTTTACTAGTTTTTCTGATGGCTAGGTATTATAGGATACTGCCATTAGTACAATAGTGTATAAAGCCAGAGGATTTCTTACAACCCTAGTTTTATATAGGAAAAGCTCAGCACACCTAGGAAACTGCTAAGAGTTTCGTAATTTGCTATTAAATACTGATAGCATTTACCAGAACCATACGTATCCTGAAGACTATGGTTTGTTTCTTTGTATGCATGGAATGATGGTATACAGCAAACAGAGGCTTTTGCTGGACCATATTTTAAGTAAGTTGTAATGCACTGCAATTCTGATTCATAGATCAGCTCAGATTAGTAGCTGATCTAGTCCAATATTTCTCAACCTGGGGTTTTTCAGATGGGTTTTCAGCTTCCAGAATCACCCAGTGGGAATGAACTGAGGGAGTAGACTGGATAAGGATCCATTTCTTCGTATTTTATTTCTTTCTGATACTCCAGTGGAAATTTAGAGAAACAAAATATAACTTTTCTCTGTATTTTAGTCTTTTTTCTTATATTTTAAAGAACCATTAAGTTTTATTCATATTTCTCTGGGCAAACTAACAGTAGAGTGGGAAAGGAATATTTTTTTCTATGAATGTGCAGGATTAATTTTTATGGAATATTTAAATGCTGCCAGTATTACGTTTCACTGATTTTTTTAATCCATTACATGGACGAGCTAGTGTTCTCCCCTCCTTATTAGAAGATATGCAGTGAATCAAAATTAAAATGAAAAACTGTAAAAAGAAACTGATACAATTTGTATCATGGCAGCATTGATTAAAGGCAGAAGGAAAATTAAACTTCAGTCATTGATCTTGGAATACATGAAAATGAGTGAAATGTTTAATTTAGAAATGCTAAGATGCTGAATTTTGTAACTCAAGTTTTATAATTAACAAAGACAAAAATATAATTTAATACGTCTTTGAAATACGTTGGAGAAATAAAAACTATGTACATTTTAAAAACTAGCAATCAAATAGAATAAAAGGGCCAAACAAATTTGAACAGTAAATGAGTAATGTTAATACATTCCATATTCAAATGGTGTTTCAAATGTATCAGTTTTGGAACACAGGTATCCTATATTCCTCATATTTAATTCCAATCTTAGAATAAAAATACTTGATGGTTTTATTCTGGGCTTAAGACAAAACATTTATGTGATTGGCCTGTTCTGTAACTTACTGTTGGCTTGCAAAAATCAAATATTAATAACATGCAGGATTATTGACCAAGATGGATAATGGAAAAATGGGCAAGAGAGGGAGGAAGCTACAATTATTTAAGCACATACTCAGCCCCAGATGCCTCTGTTCCTGTTTCACTAACCTATCTGAGTCAAATATGATGTTGCATGATGATGGCTGGTTCAACAGAACCAGACTCAGATAGGTTAGTGAAACAGGAATGGCATGAAGGAAGCACCTCTCTTTGAAAAGTTGAGGCAGCTGTTTCA
Organism: Acrochordus granulatus; assembly: GCA_032468055.1. Classification (NCBI taxonomy): domain Eukaryota; kingdom Metazoa; phylum Chordata; class Lepidosauria; order Squamata; family Acrochordidae; genus Acrochordus; species Acrochordus granulatus. The sequence goes on from JANHZU010008307.1 coordinate 171,218, forward strand.
AAGGGATTCTCAGATTCTTTCCATATGGACCTGCATATACAGTACATGCAAACACACTGGGAAGGGCCTATAAGTAGCTATAGCTTCAACCATGCTAATATATTTTATGCTGTATTTATGCTTTTTTAAAAATTAGGCTTAGCTTTGCAGTAGAGTATGAGTAATGCTTTCCTGCATTATGGTTATTGAGTCTTGGGCTTTCATTTTTTCTTTTGCAGGTAAATGGTGTGTGCTGGGTATTATTTGTAGTAACAAATAATGCTAATAATGCTGATGAGTTTATCAGGTATGAATTGTAAAATGTAAGACAAAATTATTTTGGTTTATTTGTTGAGCTTTAGTAAATTTATTCTGTGTATTTTATTCATGCTGAGATTTCGGACTGCATGCTGATCCAAAGATGAAACTGCTTTTAATTGTTAAGCAGTGCTGGCAGGTTGTAAAATGCTGGCAGGCTGTAAAAACCTCAAATATTTTTGAGATTTTTTTAAATTTCAATTTTATTATTTTTTATAAATAACTCAGGGTAGTAAGCATATCTAATATTCCTTCCTCCTCCTACTTCCTCACAGCAGCAATCCTATGAGGTAAGTTGGCTGAGAGAGAGTGATTGGCCCAAGGTTACCCAGCTAGCTTTCATGACTAAGGTGGAATTAAAACTTACAGTCCCCTGGTGACTGACCCAAAGTCACCCAGCCAATTTTTATGACTAAGATAGGACTAGAACTCATAGTCTAGTCTCGTGCCTTAACCACTAGACCAAACTGGTTCTAAATAGTCAGAAAAGTGTATTTTGTGTTGCCTTTTTTCATGAACTATATGGAAGTGAAACATGGTACTTTCTGTTTTCTGCTAGACTGTTTGTAAAAGTAGGCTGGAAAAAAGTGTTTAACTTTTGTTTTTACTTTTCCTATAAGAAAATGTTTTTAAACATTACATTTTTAAAAGGCTGTGTTTTCTATAAATCATAAAATGCAATATTCAGTATGGATTATCTTCCTACCTAATTTTTGGTTTCAGGGTAAAAAACAAAGAAGCCAGTTGTAGAATATTTATCACTTTATAAATACTGTAATTCTTACTCTTTTCAAATCAAAGACCTGGTTTACATTATTTAAAGCTGTTGCATTCTAGAATGAATGTTTTCCAGAGAAAAGGCATCACTGACAACAATCATATCGATATAAGCATTCAAACCAAAAAACTGGAAAAATAATAATGCAGGTAATATTTAATGGATATTCTAAAAAATATATATACTGATAGTCCTGTGAAAAAAAAGTACATCTTTGAGTTCTATGGTTTTATGTATCAGGACTTAGTAAAAATCATCTGGTCCTTAGCAGTTCTTAAGAGTAGGTAAATGCAACTTCAGGTGAACAACACATGACATTCCATGACATCATTTATTTTACAAAAAGAAAGTCAAAATGGAGACTTTCATTTCAAGCCATGTGTGAAAAACTAAGTATACCTTATGATTCTTGTAGAACCACCTTGAGCAGCAATAATTTGAAGTAACTGAAATAATTGTTTTCTGGATGACTTTATCAGTCTCTCACATTGTTGTGGAGGAATCTTGGCCTATTTTTCTTTACAACATTGCTTCAATTCATTGAGGTTTGTGGACATGTATTTTTGCACAGCTCTCTTGAGGTCCCACCACAGCATTTCAATCGAATTGAAGTCTGGACTTTGACTTCAATGACTGGGCCATTGCATCATCTAGATTTTCTTCTTTTTCAATCATATTGTTGTCGATTTGACAGTGTGCTTAACATAATATTTTTACTATGTCCATGTAAAACCATAAAACTCAAAAAGGATGTTCTTTCTTTTTCACATAACTGTAACTTTGGAATTCTTTATTTAAACTTCTAATCCCTAATTATAAAATCCTAAATAATCCTAACACTGTAACCCTAAATTCTAAATTCATATAGAGTTAAGCATTATCTAATATATTTCACAGTGACATTTTCTGGGCAGACTCTTCTTCTGAATGTTGCCAAGGCTGGCATCAGCAGAAAGCATAAGTAAACTAGGTTGGTGTCCTGGTTAAGCTTAAAAATAGCCCCCATTGTTTTAGTCATTCAGAATAAAAATTTAGTTGAAAAATCAGCTTAGCCTGTAAATTGAGCACAGTAAATACTAAGCCCTTTAAGTAATCTCCGTAGATAATGCTTACAATGGCTCCATAAACAGTGAGGGCAAAGGATAGCCACGCTGTGCACCACACTGCATTGTGTAGCAAGATCTCTCTGGGAACTTTGTGGTGAAAGAACACCTGTCATTTTAACACAGGAGTTTGGTCTCTGGAGCCTTGGGAATTCTGCTTCCTTTTTAAAACACTAGTTCTCAGAACCTGACAAATGATTATATGGATTGCTTTGTCAAGAAGCAGCAGTTCTTTCTTAAATCAACTTAGTTTCCTCCCCAGAGAAACATAAATATTATTTTATTTAATGCCTGGACAGACAGTTCTTCTCCTGGACAAAATGCCCTCTTATGAGCAAAAGACTTTCAAATACAGCTTTACTGCATAAATCTATGCCATCAATATTCCCTCAAAAGAGGGGTAAATAAATGAAGGTGCTCCCCACTGAATTTATTTGAAATGATCCAGATTAAGGGATAAGCCAGAAATAAACTTAAAAACAAAGTGTTAGATTTATGTAAAACGAAGTGAAACGACGGTCATGGAATTTTGCACTTACTACATACCCATGTACTTACAGCATTTTTGAAGAATGTAATATCTCAGAGGCTTTGAGACTTAACAGTATATCAAGTCTCCTTAACATTCTTTGGAACAAAGATTCTACAGGAAAGAAAATGATTTTCCAGTTGGTTCCTGACGTGCATGAGTTTTTGATGTTGTACATACTACAGTATATTCTAAACTAAGATTACAGGTCTCGTGGTGGGGAACAATGCCACAAATGACTCTGAGAAACCATTCTTGCCATATAAGCTCAGAAGTAGAACCCTGGGTTCCACGTACTGCTCATTTGCTATTGCAACTCTGGGGGTCTGTTTCATTAAGTAGTCATTGCTAATTGGATGTTTTATCCACTTGCTTTCATTTCTTCACATTCTTGTTACTGCTATTATCTTTTTGTCCAATAATGTTTGCAACAACATACCAGATTTCAACACCTACTCTTGGCAACCATTTATTTTCCAGTATGCCCAAGATAGTGCATCATTCAGAAATATTCTGAGAAAAAAAATAATGATTTCACAGTGGCTGTTCTATTTCCCTATTAAATGCTGCAGAAGTACATCATGTCCAAAGAAAATGGTAGCTACCAGGAGCCACCATCATAATTACAGCCGGAAGATTAGCTGCTTCACTCTTGAATGGGCTAGTGCTTTTTAAATATTTTAAAACTAAACAAAAGAAAAAGAATAAAAAATGCAAAGAAATTAAAAGAACACATGAAATAAAAAGAAAAGAAATATATGAAGAACTGAATTCTGATCGTCATCATAGGTATAAACCAATTTGATAACTCTTCATCCTGGGTTAGTGCTCTGACTGAATTTTTTTTTCATTACTTTTTTTCCCAGTTTCACAGAACATCAATTGCTGATGGATATTTATTTTTATCCCTCTTTAATTATTTTATAAATAACTCAAGGCAGCAAACATATCTAATACTTTATCGTTTTTGTATTTTCCCCATTATATTTTTCCTGTGATTGTTGGGCTGAGAGAAAGTGACTGGAAGGGTGAACTTCTTTTAATGGAAAGACAAATGACAGGGCTTACCTGTGCCTCCTGCCTTTCATTGTACAGACATCTCTCTGCAGCAAGCTACAGCTTCCTGCTTTCTTAATTTCAGTTCAATTCTGTCCAAAAAAAGACATCATGGGTGGGCTGATTTTTCTTGTAGGAAAACAGGTGTGATCAGAGTTAGTCCCCTGAGAGATGTGCAAGAGGAAAACAAAGAAGAAGCAGTATCTTCCACTAACAATCAACTCTGCTTTAAAAAATATCAGCTCTAGAAATACTAAAGAAATTAAAATCACCTGGGAATTATATAAATGACCAGATGTTTCTTTCACAGATGTAGAATATTTTCAGGAATGCACAGCAGACATTTCAGCACAGTTTTAAACATAAATAACAACAGCAACAACATAAATAGGGCCATTTGTTCCTTGGAAGATGTATTTTGTACTTTGCTCTGAATTATTTATTCCAAAACCAATGCACCCCCTAAAAGGCTTATGAGGCAGACTTTCAGTGTGCAACAGGAACAGCTCTGAGGCTCTCCCTCACAACTACTCATACATTCTGCTAAAATCAGTCAAATGCATTGACCTGTTTCTCTTCTTAGGGATTTTTGGTAAAATCCCAAACCTACTCAGCACTCTTTAAAAACCTGAATCTGATACTGATGAAGTTTCTGAAAATAAAAAGACAGTTTGGATGCTCAAGCCAAGACTGTGTTCTTATTTTCAGATACTTCATGAATGCCAACCATTCATGCACTTTTCATATCACAATAAATTCTTACCATGTGCTAATTAATAGCCATAAAATAATAGAGATGGTATGAACTACTAATTTATGTCTTTTTCTAAATTGCCATCTGCTTGGCTGGAAAGGCTGAAAGTATAATCTGCATCTTATTTATCAGCATCTAGAACTCTAAATGAAACTAAAAATCAGAAGGGAAATAAAAAGTAAATCTTTGCCAGACCTAAAATTTGTGTAAGCCTTGCATTAATACAGTGTTCCCTGTCATGCCTATGATTCCAAAATGACTAACTTTTTAAATGTGGATGGTTAACATACTGAGATTATAATGAAATGGGCCTTCATGTTCAAGTAATATCCTGTCAAATTTAGTTTTCATATACAATATGCATAGCATCAAAATTTTACTTTAACTTTTTGCTTATGGACTTGCTAATAATTTTAGTTAGGAGTCAAGCAGTATTTGCTTAATGGAAAACAGGCTAAAATTGATATAGATCAATACAAAGTAAGGAATGCTTTTAATTTGTATTAATGAATTGTATTTTATGATTATCTTAAATTGCAATAAAATGCTTTGGAATATTTAACAAAATAAAAGAAACCTCAGTTTAATTGATTTAGCTGATTAAACTTCAACAGTTTAAGTAAAACCGAAATAAATAAATGAAATAAAGATTAAAAGATCAAGATTTGCTATTGAAAGCAAAATCTAAAATGTTACTTGGACAAGATATACAAAGTAAATTAAAAATCTTAGATGCTGTTAACTTAGGAACAGCTAGAATAGAAAGAACATGGACTTCTGCTATTTTGTTTTTATATCCATTCTAACCATCCATCTCATTTGTCTCCTACTTTTTCTTCAGAAAGAAAGAACAATTTACAGAAAATTATTTATTCTCATCTTCCCATCATTCTTGTAATCTAATTCAAGTTTTCAGTACACAGAATCATCCAGCAAACTCTGCAACTAAGAGCTCCTTAATGTTAAGAAGAGTTTATCATACAATGGCCAGAACCCATCTTCTCAGTCCTAAATAAAACATTAAAAATGCTGCTTCGTCGTTTGTGTGATTCTGATTTGGCACCTGTAAAGCTCTGTACAGTTTCCTGTAAGTCTGCAAACTGCCTGTTTTCATGTTCATTAAGATTTTCATCAGTTCTTTGTACTGCTTTAGCCATCTAGAAGGACTGTTTCCTTCTTTAATGCCCACGTTTTCCCTCCCACCTTAGCCCTTTGAGAAGACAGCACGACAGAGGTAAAGTTCTTGGTCCAATAACAGCCAGCCGCCATTGTTGAGGAGAATTAATCTAGCTCCTCTTGAGATCCAAGTCCAACACCCGAATTGTTACACAAATCATTCTTAAACTGAGGCAATGGAGTAATTTGTAATTTTTATTTATTTGTATCCCATCTTCATTTTTTATAAACAACTCAGGGTGGCAAACATATTTAACACACCTTCCTCCTTTTATTTCCCCACAACAACCCTGTGAGGTGAGTTGGTCTGAGAAAGAGTGACTGGCCCAAGGTCACCCAGCTGGTTTTCAAGGCTAAATCAGGACTAGAACTCATGACCTCCTGGTCCCTAGCCTTAACCACTAGACCAAATGGCTCTCATAATTGCTTGTGTGAGAGTCAAAATTCAGTATTGGATTGCTGCTGCTGGGATGCTTATATAAAAATACAGTCCTTTTTTTTTGTGGGTGGCTGGGCGCAATGGCATTATTTGAGACTGGAAAAAGGGGTAATTGAGAACCATTGCCTTACACCCTGGTAGTCTTGTGGTGGGTTGCTTCCTTTTATGGCAGAACAAATACATTTTAAATAAGCAAGTAGAAACAACCACATGGAAAATAATTTCCACTTGCCATGAAGGATTTTTGTGCATTGCTATAATTGCTTGGGGAAGGGCACAGTCAATGGTGTATTGCAGGGAAGAGGAAGGGGAAACAGGCTGGTACATGGGGGGTTTTCCCAAACATTAGCTGGTACACAGAAGTTTTTCCCAGTCTGCAAGGTGGGGGGGAATTCTTACAAGGCCTCAGGAAACCACTTGTTTTTATCATGAAAGCCAAAATTAACATCTCTGCTGAATTTTTTTCAGGGGGAAAGCAATATTTTTCAATGCCTTAGTAAGTCCTTGCCTGCACAACTTGGCCTCATTGCATTGCCCTGGAAAACAGGCTCTTTGAACCTGGGAGGCTAAATGGTTTTCTTTCCTGCTCTGTAGATGGACCTGGGAGGTATCTTTTTTCCCCCTAACTCGAGGAAATTCCTTTTCACAAAGCAGAGGTATCCCAATTTGGGCCAGAGGAAATACAGAGGAGAGTGAGAATCAAGTTTTCATTACAAAGATTGTTGATGTTCAGTTCACATGTTGCTACTCATCCCCACAAAAGAGCACTATAAAATCCAGATGCGAATGAAATGACTAAGCTTTTTGGCATACTTGTCTGCTGAAATAATCTTCTGTTTATGCAACCTAATCTAAACCCCCCTCAATTTGTTTCACTGTTGAAGGATGTTTCATGTGTGCACATTCTGGAATGAAACAGCCTTCCTTCTGTTGGATTCCTTTGTGGAAAGAGAGGGACCCTAGGCATAGAAGAGCACACTGAGGTACTGTTTGATACAGAACTATTTTCCGGTTTACATAAAACTAACCCACCCCATCACAGATATATTGTGCAGCATTATGCAAATATTCTACTGGATAATTGCAACCTTCCCTCTTTCTTTTAGTTGTTGAGGTTATAGAAAGAGATATGAGAGTATTAACAAGGAACTTCATTGGCTCCCAAGCAATCAAAGGATCAAACTTTGCCTAAATTAAGTCAGGCAGTTGCTTTAAGAAAAGCCTGAGGATTTTTCCCCAGATAAAGATGGATTTAGCTTTGATTTGTTTAGTTTTTTTGTAGCATGCACATACTTCTATTTATTCCAAAAGGTGCAAGGACTATTTTGGCATTATTAGTATTATGAAGGTTATATATTTATTTTAAAAATCACATGAAAGTTTGGTGCTGAGAAAAAAATATAACATTTTCTTCCTGGAAATAATCATGCTGAAGAAATCCGAGAATAATGGTCTATACTCAAAAGTTTATATTACTGAATGATACATTTTCTAAGCTGAAACAGTATATTGCATGCTTTTGCATCACCCCAATCTTTGCACACATAGGCCTGGTCGAAATGCATTAACACTGCTGATCCATATGTAAACTGGAGGAACTAATGCTGTATGCTTCATATGAATTGCTTAGTACAGCTGCTGATTTTGTATGCTTATTCTGGGTACATTGCACCAGCTATGGGATCAAGAGATATAACCATCAGATGCCTTCCAGGTTCCTACTGGCATGTCCATTTACTTTGCTTGTAGGAAGTTGATAAGGAGCATCAGAAATCACAATCACATGACTGCAGATGATCACATACAGGAATATAGGGTCCTGATTTGTCTGTATTTAAATTAGCAGATTTGAGGTAGCTTGATTCAAAAATTATTGTGCTATGATTCACTATTTGGGCTAATTGAAGATTATAGACAGCTTTTGTAGTATATAGATCAGGGGTGGGCAATTATTTTTCCCAGGGGGCCAAATGAGAAGCAGACAATATTGTGGAGGGCTGGGCCA
>JANHZU010008307.1:233012-246133 GCA_032468055.1 Acrochordus granulatus
GGCCACAATGAGTTATCTTGAGGAGGTGGCCTGCAACTGAAATCTCATGACAAAATCATTTAGCAGTGGGGTGTGAATGGCTTTTGCTAAAAATGCCTTTTAATCTTGAAATTAAAGGATTGGCATGGGAAGTCAGGATGCTATCATGAATTATGTATTGACCATTTAAATTCCATTTTAATAAGAACTCCATAAATAGATCATTTCCCTTTCCCTATTCCAAACCTTTGGGTAAGATAGGCTAAAAATGTAAATAAATGAACCTATTTAGCAGATTTCTTTTTCCAATAAAGGGCCAAGAAACATTTTTTTAGATTCTTTGGTATTCATTTAATGAAATTTCAGCATTATATTATAATGCAAAGTTCAGGGAAATCACAATGAATATATCCGCTTGCTATTACTTCATGAGCCTAATTTAGACTGCTGATTCTTCATTGCAAATCAATTTTTTGTTTCTGAGTCCTAAATACAGTTTCAGGATTTTTGTGTGTATTAAATAGCCTATAGGTAGTTTTTGTGTGTATGCTGGGAGGAAGGGATAAGTTTATTTTGACCCATAAAGCCCTATAGAGCTGGATGCTGCTGTATCTCTAGGACTGCCTTTTTCAGCTAAAATCAATCTACTCAGCATAAAGATCTTGGGGGAGAATTGTTCGGGTAGCGGAGTGCTGAAAACATTACTTGCCAAGCAGCATGTATACATTGAATAATGAAAATGTGTCTTGCCAAAAAAACTACACATAAAAATAACTCTTTTTTGCATGGCCAACTGATACTAAAAAAGGATGAAATCAACTTTAACTTGTAGAATTCAACTCAACTTTCAGACTCTTTCATCCATACTTCCTAGGAGACATGCATAGATCTGCACAGTAATTGCTTTTACTAGATTTCCCTCTGAATTTCCTGGAGCTCAAATTTCATGGCAATAATCCAGTTGGAACAATAGTACTTTGCTGTTGATGAGGTCACCGGGTGGGTCTACAGTTACTGGCATCTAGTCTTGATTGAAAGGGGTTCAGGTAAACTTGCCCACAGGTTTTATATATCGTGCTTATGTTTAAATTGGTATGTCTCCAAAGTATTAGCACACTGAAATTATTCTAATGTAATATCCCATGTAGGCTATCATAATTAGGCAGCTCAGGTGCTTCGCCTTACATCAATTTTTTGGTTCCAAAGTTCATTAGAGGTTGTTAATCTACCTTTCTTATGCTTCCTTAATAAAGTGCAATTTTTTTAAAAGAAGAAATAGAGTAAGCTTATTTCTCTTGATGTCACTGAGGTGGATATGATTTCATTCCATGTATAAATATGGCCATTGCAGACTAAATGACAACTCCAATTTATGAACAAGTCAGTAAAATCCAGCTGTTCTGTCTCACTAAATAAAATAAAGGAGGGAATGGTTATTCATTTCAGTCAACCTAATTTAAGCTCTGACAATGTCTTAATGTTCAAGTTATCCATCATGAATTTTAGGCCTTGCACTGAATTTAAGTTTTAAAGCTGTGAGAAAGGAAGAGCAGATGATGCCAAGATTCCTGGAAATAATTTTCACAAAAAAAAAAAAGATTAACACAAATCTCCCAGGTGAAATTAAGTAATGATCAAGGGAACACTTTTTGTTTATTTCTTTTGCTCATCTTGAATGAGAAGTTGAACATTTATCACTGAACGTGAAGTCTTAATATATTGAAACTATTGCCTGAAGCACCAAAGACTATGATCCTTGACAATTCCAGAAAAAATATTTAGAGATGCGAGAGATGACAAACACCATGATGAAATAAAAACATTCTGTAAGTAAAAGGCAGCTTCCTAAAACTCAGAATGATCCTTTCCAAGCAAAATTGTTCACAGATCTTCTTTAGTGGGATTTAGCAAGAAAAATAGGACAAGGGTTACAAAAATTCCAGCAACTGAACTATTTCTCATTTAAAAACACTAAAAATAAACATGTTTTGTTGCTATTAACTCCATGATGAAATTTCTAATGTGGGTTCTTACATGTTTGATTAGATTTATTCTTTGTTGCTGTCCAACAGAGCTTTGGGTATTTCTTTTAAATTTAGGCGCCCATTTCCTCCGGGACTGAGAAGCAAGGAAGGGTCACATAAGACTTGGATTTCATGACACTTTTGGAGGCAAATTTTGATATTCCATAAGACAGGTAACCAACAACTGCAAAATCTGTCAGCTACAACAGAATAATGCAGGCTTATCTGCATTAGCCAGTTATCCTGTCTCCAGAAGGGGCAAGCAATTATTTCTGGAGGGCAGAAACAGGTAAGATATTAATTAACAGACATTAATCTCCCACTCACTCTCTATTCCATTTTTGAAGTACTTTTTTTTTTGGTTACATTGCCTTGAGTGTTCTTGTCTGTTTGGACAAGACATCTTCAGTTTGTTACAGGCTCACCTCAGCAGTTCACTGTGTACTTTACAAAGGAAGGTCCACCCCTCCTACTGAGTCCATGCTTAACACACATGTTAATGTTTCCATATATTCTATGAGCATTGCTAATATAGCATAGCGGTTTAAGAGTTTCATTTGGCATAGAAAACGTTGCCTGTTTGAAATCTAGAAGGTTTATTTTAATTACATTTTTTCCGTTCTTGAGTAGGTATGGAGTTTTTATAAGGGTTTTTTTTTTGGCAATACTTTTATTAAGGATTATATCAAACAAGTAAGAATAATACAAAAGCCTAATACAAACACACATTTTTAAAAAGAAAAAAGTGTGTGTGTGTATGTATAATCAATATATATATATACTGTCTTAGGTGTATGCATACTTATCAGATTGTGGTTCTAATTCTATACTTTATTCTTTTTCTACTGACTGCACACTTTACTGCTGAATACATAATTTATGTTATTATTTTATTTACTGTTGTCTTGCATGTATACTGAGAGCTGCTGTACCGGAGTCAAATTCTTTGTGTGTCTAGCCATGCTTGGCCAATAAAGTATCTGAATCTGAGATACTTTATTGTATACACACACAAAGATACACATAGATAGTCCTCAACTAAGGACATTTAGTGACCATTTGAAATTACAATGGCACTGAGAAAAGTGATTTATGACAAGTCTTCACACTTACAATCATCACAGCATCCCCTCAGTCACATGGTCAAAGTTTGGTTGCTTGACAACTGGGATGTATTTATTATAGTTGCAATATCCCAGGATCATGTGACAGCCATTTGCAAATTTCCCATCTGGCTTCCAACAGGCAGTCAATGGGGAAATCAGATTTGCTTAATGACTGTGCAAAATCACTTAACAACTACAGTGATTCGCTTAACAACCATGGCAAAAAGGTCATAAAACTGGGCTTGATTCACTTAACAATTGTCTTGCTTAGCAGTGGAAATTGTTGTCCCAATCGTGGTTGTAAGTTGAGGACTACCTGTACACACTCACATACATAAAAGTGCAGGGGGAAAAACAAACTAAAATTATATGTATATGTTTGTTTTTGTATATGTAAGAGAAAAGAAAGGAAAAAAAATGGAAGAAACTTCCCACTCCATCCCTACCAAGTATAATCAACATTAACATCTTATCACTGACTTGTCTGAATAGTCTATAATTTGAACAGTCTGTCACATGCTTAATAGGTCATGCATGTATGCAGTCTGATCACTGATTATATTTTCAACTCTGCCCTGGATCAGCAATTTGTCCCAGTTGCATTTGTGCTCTGTTCAAACACAAACAGCTGATCAACAAAGCATCTGGTTTTGCGAAATATCTGAGTTGTATCAACATGGGGAAATTAGCCACAGCTGACCCCAGATACACAGTTGATTTAAGGGAGTCTAAGGCAGTCAGTTTTGGTGACTCTTTCATTTTGGGAAATCAGAGCTGCTTATTATTTCAGGTTCCCTAAGCTGATGGCCTCTAGAAAATGAAGATAGATTGAGGAGTTGCCACTATTGATAAAGCATTCTCTTCCTTTTTGTAGAAGCAGATCAGTTTGGTTTACTAGTTACTTGACAGTGATGCAGTTGAGTGGACATCAGCTGGAATGCAACTGGTGAACTTTGGAGATGGACCAGATTCATCTGAAAGTCCATCTGAACTCCACTTCAGAAAGCATATGCTTCCCTGCCTCTGCGGTATGTGGCATCCCCTTACCAAAATGTGGGATAGAGAGTAATGGATCATTCAGTGACTCATTGTGAGCAATTTGCACTGATCTTTGTAGACAAAGTCAATGTGACACAGCTAATTTAGATATCAGTATTAAGCCAGATCACAAGGATGTAATCTCAGCAACAGTTAATCCTATTGTTCTGGATTATTTTCAGCTTGAGAGATGATCAAGGGGTGTCCTTACTAGATGGAATAGGCTGTGATGGAATTAGTTTCTCTGTTAAGAGAGACAGAACATCCTGCAGGAAGTGTTGCTTCACTCTTTCTAAAGGAGGATATAATAAGACCTCTTCGAAAAACTCTTTCCTTGGATCCCATAGGTTTGTACAATTAAAGGGCAGTCTTAAACGAAGTGTTGGATACAGCTGAATGATACTGATTTTCAGGATTCACTTTTGTTAGGTATCAGCCAGGTTATAAATAGAGTTCCAAAATGTTTTGGTAGCCTTGGTGGATGACCAACATCAGAAACCAGAATGGAGCAGTGCAATCCTGCTTGTTCTCTTTGACTTTCTGGCAGCTTTTGATACTATCAATCATGATATCCTTCTGGATTGCCTGATAGGATTAGACATTGCCTTTATTACTCTCTGAACCCATAGCACCAATCCTTTCAGCAGCGGTCCAAATAAGGAATATTAATGGCAATGATAGCCTGGAAAAACAAGAGTAACACATCTTTGTCCATAGCTTCTCATATGTGAAGGATTATTTTACAAGTCTAAGAACAGTTGCAGCTGTCACTGTCTACCTTACCAAGAGTAATAAAAAACAGTATAGAATACTCCAATTTTTAGACCAGTTTTGGATCACCCTTCCTTTCCCTAAATGGTTTTCTGGATTTGGTTGTTACTTTTATTTTATTTTTTTTCTTTTTCTAAGGGTGGTTTTTCTTCTAACATAACGTTGGCCAGTAGCTCTTCACCAGTTGTACATGATTCCTTCCTTAAGCTTTGCATCTGGCTGGGGAGTTCTGAGAGTTGAAGTCCACCCATCTTAAAGTTGCCAAGGTGGGACATGCCTCTCTAAAGGAAACTGCTCTGTATTCTTTCTATGTCATTTTGCACATCAAACAGAAGTGATATCATTTTCCAATTACTCAGTGTGATAATATTATCAGGATATAATAAAATAAAATGTAAACCTGTGGGGTTTCCTGAAGGAAATATCTCCTTGAGGTCAAATTATTAAATCATCTGAACAAAGTTTCTGTGCTGTTTAAAGGTAGAATTGAACATTGTGATCAAGGTGGAAGTGTTGCAGGGAATGATAATCCTATGTTAGAATCTCCCCTTGTGAGACGCAGTCAAATTGACCTATATCCCATCTTTATAATATTAGGCTTTTCCTCATTCCTATACTACATATGCAACATTGTGATGGCACGATGTGGATATATTAGATTTAGGAGTGGAGGAACTCAGGACTACTATTTTTAGCAACAGCACCATCTTGCATTTATGGAAACTTAGGAAATTGCCTGAGTCAGACAAATCGCCCATCAAGCACATATCTTTTCTTTAACTGCAGCTACTTCATCAAGAGGCTATTGACCTTGTTGAATATGAATTCTGAGGGTTGTAATCCCTGCATATGGAGATTGCCAGATTGGAAAAGGCTGGTTTATACTGATTGATAGCAACATCCCAGACTTGTTGACTGAAGCTTTTCTCAGCCTTAACTGGATATGTGGGGGATTAAACTAGGAAATGAAAACATGCAAAGTAAGAATGCAGTCACTAAGCTATGCTATTATCTCCCAAATGTGTTTAGCAATCTGAAGAAAAAAACTAAGCTTGAGTACTGTGCATATTTTTAAAGATTTCAAAAGTAAAACACACCTGAAGTCTGCAAAAACCATGATTATGGTTAAGGTATTTTTTGTCTTGTTAATCTGTAAATTGATTGAAGTAGGAATTATATATCCTTACACTGAAAAACTCTCCAGGCTAATTACCCTGGATAATGACTATATGCAATATTTACTGAAACAAAGAGACACTTTTCATGTCATGCATTGCAATCATATTTTTGCTATTGCCTCAGAACCTGGGTATCTGTCTAATTAGAAATTGTTTTTCCTTTAACTGCTTTAACTAGCTCAAATGTTAGTATTTGTACTGTGTGAATAACATAGTGTAAACCTTGGGTTATACATCGCATTTCTTTGATTGCTCACCTTCATGTTCATAAAATCCTAGTTAGAATGAGATAATTTGTATCTTCCCTGTTTGAAATGGTCAGCATATAGCCCAATAGTTTTAATTAAAGTTGGAAAATAAATCCATTATTAAATTACAGAAAATTAGAGTTATAAAATATACCAAACTAGATCTTGCAACTATACAGATGGATATTACTCACCTCTTTTCAGCTTGAGAAGCGGTCAAAGGGAGTCAAAAATCCATTCCACCTAAAAAAAAGGGTTTCACTATTTTAAAAGTTAAAACTGTCCAAGCGTAAATTTCTTATACAAAGTCAGTTGTCACAAGTGCCTCAGTTTGAATCAGGTTCATTCAAACCAGGAGTTGGGGATGATGGGGCTGCTTTCAGAAGAAAAAATTTCCATAGATAGATCTACATGTTATATCTTCTCTGTCATACCTGTTAAAGTTTTCATCTAGCAATCAAATCTCATATTATTTTCCTTTGGAGTACAGTTCTTACTTACAAATTGTCCCATAAAGTGAGATGTTCCAGAGCTCCACAATTCAGAATACACACGCAGAGTAGCTATTTCAAACCGTGTTCCAGTCTCAGTTAATTGAAGATGGATTAAAATACAGTAGAATGATATAGTACTTATGTTTTTCACTTCAGTCAAAAATATTATTGCATTCTAGAAATGTATTTTGTGGAAACTGGGTAGATACCAACTAGACCAGAGTGTGGATTTATTGTTAATTCTATTGATATAATCTTGTAGACCATGTTTAATATTATTGACAAACTGAGAAATGAATAATTACTCCAATAGTATAACTTGAAATACAATTAAAAGACTAGCATAAATGATTGATTTGGTTTCTCTTTCTTCAGCAAGCATGGATTAGAAATTAATGTTGCAGAAATTGTCTACCCCTTTTTCTCTTTTCATCTAAATTCTCTGAACAAAGGAGTGACTAAAATACGGCAGTTCATTTTGATTAGTATGAACAATCCCTCAAGCATGTTCTCCATGTTCCACTTTTTCAAGCTTCAGTGCTCTTGTTTCAGCTCCAGCCATCTGCAAATTCAGTGAAGAGAAAGGGAAAAATCCATCTGGATATGGTCACAGTGGCATCATTTATGGCTTACCAATTCAGGAGATGACTAAGAGAGATCTTGACATAACTGCAAGGGAAAACTAATTACAGATAAAGCTATCATGTAAATTTATATTAATTTTATGTTGAACTTTATTACAGGTAATAAAAGGATCCCATATCTTTTCAAAATGTATCCATGTGTAGTAACAATTTGTCAATTTGCTTTCTCAGCCATGGACTTAATCAACTCATATTCCACTTCCCCTGTCAAAGACATCTCTGCTGACATTACCATTTGAAACCATGCTAAAAGAAAAAAAGGTGAAGCAGTATCACAAAGAAACTTATCTTTATGATAGGGCCTCTGCTTTATTGCATATTCCTATACCGGTTTGATTAAAAATGGCAATAAATCAACTTTCTGTTTTCTTATAGTTGAAGGAAAATGAAAAAAGTTTAGTCCCTTTAAATGATACAATGGCATGAGGCGACACATTGCACATTACAACTTGGCCAGGGATTCAGATACACATGTATCTTAAGTTACTTCCATATACATGGGTCTTAGGGTGGGAATAGACACAGCAGCTCAGCTGTAGAGCTCTGATACATTTTAAAATCTCTTTTCTGGCCTCGTGCACACACACCTCTAAAGACTGTACATACGAGAAGCAAATCTCTCTACAAATCATGCTTTGCTATTTGCAGCAAGAGAGAACAGGTTGACCTGAAGAGAAAGGCTAAGAAAATTGGGGTTGGAGGGAAGTGGCATACCCCAAAAGAGAGAAATTTAAAGAGCAAAGGGCAATGTATGAAGAGATGCATAGATACGATGGAAGCCAGAAGGGTTTGCAGGGCAGTGTGATGGAACGCGCGTCTGGAGATTCGGTGGATAAGAGTTTTGGCATAAGAGTCCAGGACACTTCCAGAAAAAGGCCCAGGCTACTAAAAGAGTGCGCAGTCCCGAGCTGGACAGGGGAAGCGGGGAAGCGGTTTAGGGTAGCCACACCCTAGAATCTCTCAGGATGGATCTAGTAGGTTTGAAGGTCATAGCTTTAGTCCTGCTTAGCGTAATTAAGCAAAGGAAAGATTGGGCTCCGTTGGATCCCGCTGTGTTGTCTTTGGGCTTGGGCCTGAGACAGACAGATATGGAGAGAGCGAGTGAGTAGTTTTGGTGGAAAACAGAGCAGGGGTGGATTTCCTTTTCTCTTATTTCCTGTCTTTTCTTTGTCCTCCTGACTTCCTAATCTTCTCCTCTGTTTAGCACGGCTTTGCTGATTCTGAAAAGGATTAGCATGACGGATATACGTGAAGACATATATCTTCCTCTCTCCCCACTGGTCTGATTAAACATTCCTCAAATATTTGTTCATCTGTGTAATGAGTACCTCTGTATCAGCTTAAGTTTTGCCATGCTGAAAAAAGATACAAATAGTTATTCATAAATGGTGGAATAAAACCTACACTATATATTGTTCTGTAAATTTGTGCAATTTGATTTGATTCTTCCTAATATTCTCCATTGATTTCACAGATAATCATATCTGATTTTGATTATCTGTGATAATCATAATCTTAACTGTCACAGATGTCACGCAGATGAAGCAGTTGAACTTTAAGCAGTGGTATCAAAATTCAAGAGTGTCAGAAAAATATTTCTTGGTTTAATTCACCTCCGGGATGCCTCTCCATAAATGTACATGAGTAACAAAATATATCACAGCAACATACAACTTGTACAGAAACAAGTTTGTGGCTTATAATTACCATCTTCCCCATAGACTTCATTTCTTTGCAACAGCTCTTTGTGCCTGGGTTTCATTGACATTTCAAATAGGAATTATTTTTGGGAATGCTGTTTTTGTTCTTCAAATTACCTTCTGAACATCCTTGTGCCGATGCTTTTTCTTTTGAGACATCACTCTTTTCAATTTTCTACCACAGAGATGTTTGGGATGATCTTGTTTTAAAAAATAAACACCCTATAATCCTTGGGAGGTGAGTGTTAATTATTCAGGAGATGAATTCATAGTAGATCATGCAAAACAGAAACAAATCTTCACTGCAAGCTGATTATATTTGTATTTTGGGCCACTGGAAAGGATGGATCAGATATGCACAGGGAGAGATGCCAAAAATTTGGTGCTTGGTTGGACTTCTTTCCCACCAGAATCGCAATTGGAAATTTAAACTGAAATTTGCCACAGCTGTAATGAACAACAGGAAATATGCTCCAATTATCCTGATTTCACAGAAGCAGATCCTATTTCTATCCCTTTCATTAATTCTGTTATTTGTCCATTGACCTTTGGGGGAGGTGGTCCACGAGGGCAGGTTTTCTTAAAATTTAAGATGATCGTCTCTTAAGGATGGGGGGGATTATGTGTGAGGGCAGGTACCCCATTCCTGCTTCTGCTGATCCAAATCAGTTCCATCAGCAGGAAGTCTCTGGTCTACACATGCTCAGCAGAAGACAGCCAAATGAATTCAAAGATGTCTTGTCTCAGTTGTCTGGTAATATTACCTCTTATGCACTGGTAAATATGAAGCTGATTTTGAATTGCTGATAATGAACTCTGCTTTTTCTGGCATAAAATTAACCAGAAGAATCATTACCAACTTGGTTTTTAAATAAGCATAAAATAAGGATCTTGCAGAAGAAACAGGCAATGCTCGGGAAATAATAAAAGACTTGCAGTTTGTAAAGAAATATTATAAGCATGTTCCTATTTTTTAAAACAGAAGGAAAGGTTTCATAGTATTTAGCTATTATGCACATTTCCACACCACTGCAATCAAAAAGACTCTCACTTCTTACACAAGTTTTATTTAATATATATAAATTATACATTTATAATACAACCATTTAAAAGATAAAGATTTCCCCTGCCGGTCATGGCTGACTCTAGGGGGCAGTGCACATCTCTGTTTCATAACTGAAGAGCCAGCATTGTTTGAAGATGCTTTTGTGGTCATGTGGCTGGCATGATTGTACACCGAGGCGCAAGGATGGTGTTACCTATCCCACTGAGGGTGGTACCTACTTATCTAATTGAATTTTTATACTGCTAGGTCAGCAGGAACTAGGTGGACAACGCGAACTCAGACCATTATACAGGATGTCAAACTCTTGAGTGTCAAACTCAAGCCACTGACCTTCCAGCCAATAAGCCCAGCGTTTTAACCACTCATGCCACTGCACCCCCTTAAAATATCCACAATGGCATATAAAACTATATAAAAACTTCACAAGTGTCAATGGTGCTCCTTTTCTACTGTGGCTCCCACCCTATGGAACATCCCCCACAGGTGAGGTTAGCCCCATCCCCATTAGCCTTTCACAAGACCCTGAATATGTGGTTCTTCTAGAAACCTTTGGGATCCCATTGGGAATGTGCACAATGGTTGTATTGTATTTAGGTGGATGTTCTCATGTTTTTATTTATTTTTAAAGTGTTTTAATATGTGTGATCTAGTTTTCCTTACTGGTTGTCAGATTTAATGAGTCCAGAGTCAAGTTTAGTAAGATGGGTGGCTATATATGTGTAAAATAAACAGTAAAAAGAAGAGCAAACACAAACAGAAAGGTGAAACAAAAACATGAGAATTAAAGAATACATCATAAAATCAAGAGAAGGTCTTCTGCAACAATATAGGAGTAGGAATAAGTGATGAAAAGAGACGATTTGATACCAGCTTGTGTATATAATCATTTCAAGCTACCAAAAGAGGCTGTGGCATTTCTACTTGGAAGACTTTGAGGAAAAATCAGACAGAGGTTGATCAGTTATGCAACCACGAGGTATCCTTAGGAGGACAGATCGTACTGAAAAGCAGGTGTGTTGGTGGAGAGGTGGGATGTTAATAACATCCAAATAGTGAACATGATCAAAATTCTGCCCCCTTTTAAATGTGTGGCATGTAATGCACACACATAAAAAGATGTGGGATCTTGTGAGGATGTGCCTGCCAATTTGACATATTGATACCAATTTCCATCCCACAAAGGCTCTGCTCAAAGGCTCATTTGCTTTGGGTTTCTGTTCTATTATTGCTATTATTATTAATACGCTGACTTTTTTAAAAATGATACCAAAGCAAATGTCTTCAAGTGCAACTGGTGAAACATGATAATTACATTTGCTAATAAAAACAAGTCTTAATTCAGAAAATATTTCCCAATTGCATCCATACAGATGTTTTCCAAGGACATTCAGAAACTAGAATTGTATGCCACATCATCTTTTGCTTGGCTGGAGTTTTACTACTTGCAATTTTGTCACTGGAAGGTCAGTCCCCCATTAAAGAATAGCCTGGAGCATTGGCCTCTTCATGTTTGTCATTTAAAAAAGCAAGTTGGGATATTTTTTCTGGCCTGCAATATTTTGTTGCCTCTCCACAGCTTTCACAGGATCAACACTTCTGTAAGCCAAACATCTCTTAGCATATATGATTGCTTTTGTATTCATCAGTGCTCAGATGGACCATTTTAACAGTGTTATTGTGGTTCAGAGTACCACAAAATCTAAACACTAGTAGATAGACTTCCCTCCACAGCAATGGCAATATTTCATTGTGGCCAACAAAGAAAAGGCACAAGTGCATTTTGCTTTATACATAATGCTGAATATTGATATTCATTGAAGTGGACACATCTTTGCTTTAGAAACCAAAAAATCCTACACTGCTCTTGTTGAAGAAGTCTTCACATGGATGAACTTCCAATATAATCAGTTGAAATTAAATTCAACCAGTTCTAAACCACATGCCATCTCAGGCAGAATGATATTGATCAATGGTATGGGCCATACATGCAAAAGACCCCATTCTAGTATAATTCCTCCTCACCATGCATCTAATCAAATTAAATTTTAAGAGAAAGATGAATTTATAATAAAACAGTGATTTCCACCTTCCAATTTACAGATTCAGTTTGCTATCCCACCTGAATATGGGATAGATACATAAAGATTAAATTGACCTCTTTGTACTGTCAGTCTCAAGCCAACATGTACTTCCAAGATTAAATCTTGATTAAACTTTTCCTAAGATATTGATTAAAACAATATTGACTTATGATCTGTCTAAACAGTCACACATTGCTAGCTGCTTGGTAAAACATAAGAATAGTATCCCAGAAAACCGGGTGCAAGGGATGAAAACAAAAACAAATGCTTTTTTTCACTTGTATTATAAAGGGTCAAGTCTTCTTCAGTTCTATGGATAGAATATGTGTAATCTCTGTGTATGGTTCAGATTTTCCAAATATTCAGAATCATGGACTTAAGGCATTCACTCACGGTTATCTAAGAATACTGCTGAGCTTAAAACTGAATCAAATATCCCCATATGCAACAAAATATTTAGTGCACAATGACACACATGAAATAAATAGAATAAATCACTATGACATTTCTATGAATTAGTATTTTTCCTATTTCACACATCCAGCAAGGTGAGCTAGAGAGGATAAAAGGAATTGGGCATCTTCTATGTTTCTTCCCCCCCATTTCAATGTATTTACATGTGGAAATGGATAAATGTCAGCAAATTCATAACAGTTCCCATATGCTTTATGTCAGCCATACCATAAATCTTACGGCATTGTTGCTATTCAGTATAACTTTATTAGAGATCCCAGCCTAATTACGCCTTAGATTTTGGAGCTCTCCAAGGAAAAGTAATGCATCAAATGATAT
>JANHZU010008307.1:301097-311332 GCA_032468055.1 Acrochordus granulatus
TTGAACCAGTAGGAGAAGATGTAAATCCAGGCTAAAGTTTCAATTTTAAGAAGACCAGCATCACGTTGAAGAACTGCATTTGAAACACAGCAAGG
This sequence comes from Acrochordus granulatus, assembly GCA_032468055.1. Lineage (NCBI taxonomy): Eukaryota > Metazoa > Chordata > Lepidosauria > Squamata > Acrochordidae > Acrochordus > Acrochordus granulatus. The sequence goes on from JANHZU010008307.1 coordinate 301,193, forward strand.
TACTTGAAAGTTGGTAATCAAGAATTTTGAGTGGACTCTTTCTAAAGGAAGGAATGACCTGTAGGGTCCCAACTAAGCTCCAAAAAGGAGATGGGCTTGAGTCTTAACTGAAAAGACTTTAATTGCTATGTGTATATACTGAGGTCCTTTGGAAAAATGAAAAGTTTGTAAAGTCAACGCTGTCTTTTGTGCATTTAAGATGATGTCACCATGATATTTATGGTTATCTGTAGCATGAAAGATAATCCCCAGATATTTGAAGAACTTGACTTGCTCTATTAGATAGCTATTTAATCACCATACTTGTGTCTTAGGGTGCCTGGCAAAAACCAAGACCTTGGTTTTAAAGTAATTTCTAGACATTCTTCTTGGCAATGCTTAGCAAGTACATGGAGTGCCCACTTCAGGCCAGTCTGTGTTTGAAAAAGCAGCACAGCATCAGCTACATACAAAAGAAAAGAGATGTGTCTATTTCCCAATGTTGGGGGATAAAGAGATGGACTCTTCAGTTCATTGATAAAATAATTAATGAATATATTTAAGAGAAGAGGAGCTAATATACATCCTTGTCTCACTCCTTTCTTAACTGGGATTTCTCCTTGAGCATTGCATTGCACCTTCATTCAAGATTTCTCATATATTTGTGTATGAGAATGAGTAACCTTTTATCAATTGAGGAAGAGCTCAGTTTCTCCCAAAGTTTGGGTCTGAAAATGAGGTCAAAAGTACATCAAAGGTCAATGAATGCTGCATAGTGATGAACACACTGCAGGGGAGTATTTTCAGCCACATGATGGAGGGCTAAAGTATGATCAGTGATTGAATGACCTTCTTTAAAGCGTGCCTGCTCATCAGCCAAAATATTCTCATTTACAACCTAGTCCAGGTATTTCTTATACAGGTATCTAACATATAGTTTACTGACTATATTGAGGAGGTTAATAGGATGATTATTGGCAGGTAGATCTCTCCCTCCTTTTTTGTAGATTGGGATCACCAGAGCTACATTTGATTTCTAAAAGATGCTTTGGAACATAGTAAGTGTGAAGGTCTTTAAAAGGGCTCACAGCTACACATTTTTCTGAAATGATGTAGTAGCTATTCAATACCTTCCTGGTGCAGTTCAAGTTAAGTGTTGAACACAAGAGGTAGATTGCAACCATAATGATCTTAATAAACCTGATGTTAAAATACAGATCACAGGATGCCACAGGTAGAGTAAGTCTGTAGTGCTATAGGGGATAGTTCACAAAATACACGAGGACTGAAATGCCTAGGGACCCAGAGCTTTACATGGCCCTGAACAACTTTAAACCTTCCCCCCTAGAAAATTCCAAAATTGTTACCGACTTTTATTTCTAAAATTGTACAAGGGAAAAATTATTAAATACAGGACTGGGGACTAATTACATTCACTACATATTAGTTTAATTAAATGTAAATGAAATTACATCTAATTTCATTTTTATCCAAATTCTACCATTATATTTGAAATGTGGCTCCTTGAGTGCCACTCAAAGATCAAACGAAGCCCTGAACCTAGAAGAAGTTGCCCTGTCCTACTCTAGAGCAAAAGGCTTAAAGAATGGGAGGAAGTAGTTATCCAGAGCAGATAGCCTTCCTAGCCAAAAACAAAGTCTATCAGGTCCTAAAGGTGGGGAAGAAATGTTCCACCTACAGATATTTTTGAAGGATGGTTTTGTTAAGTTAGCAGCTGTATCAGCCAGTGTCTTATCTCAGGTTGATCAGATATGATTGAAGCAATTAGATAATAAGGTCATAGTCCATATTATATATAGCAACATTAAGCTTTCGCCTGAGTTCAGTAGAATTTACGTCCTTCTAAAAGTGCCCATGACTGCCTCCTGAAGGCACTGTTTATCAATAAAAATTGACAGAGCTCCATGGAAATTACTCAGTGACAGAAAATTTATTTTTCCTACCTTTCTAGGTGAGCATCTGTAATGATCAATGCCACCATGTATCTAATATTAAGTATGCAAATAATGGTAATGAAACTTGTCACCTGCCTGCAGCTTAGCAGGCACTAAGAGGTTTAGCAGGCTGGGTTCAAAGTCCTCATTCCTTTAGAAGGAACAAATCTTCACCTTCCTGAATATGAATGTTTGCTCTTCTTCCTTAAAGCCCAAGGGCTACATTCAGCATCATGTGACCCAGTGGCTTGGAAATTAATTTACCTTGCTCAATGGAGCAAATTTGAGAGATGCACAGGAGGTGGGAGATTCAGTATCTATTTCACCGGCAGACAGACACAGTTGGATACAACCTCTAAAATTACCTTTTTGTATTTTTTTAAGAGTACTACTTCTCTATAATGTAAAACCCTGTTCTTCTCCTTTAGGAATTCCTAGTACAGACAAAGGCAGGAAAACATCTTATGAACTGGAATATTAATAAATAAGATTTTATTCATGAGACTTATTGAAGAGGGCTATTTTTTAGACCAATATTATTTCTTTGTAGAACAGAGGTAGGCAATCATCTGACTGGATGTGACCCTTGACCCATGTTTATGAACCTGAGGCCTGTCCCCAGTTGTGCTGATGAAATTTGGGAGCAAAATGCAGAAATTCCTATGTTTCTGGAGAGATAATAAAAAACAGTTGCATCAAATTTCCTCAAGAAGCAAAAACAGTGAGGTATTGTCTTTAGGAATGTTACCACATTACCTCCACATTCCTGTTGCTCTCTGAAGCTGAAAACATTAAAATAATGCATTCCTCAACTATTTAAAAACGTGCCCATTCCACTGGCAATAAAATATACATGCCAGAGAAAAATTAAGCCATATCTGGTACACACTGAAGTAACGTGGCATTATGTGAGAGGACTATACTGTATGCCATCTTAGTTTGAAGAGGCTATTCATTATTTGCAGGGAGGAGGCATCTAACCAAAACGCACCCAGATTTCTAACTATATTGACATTTTTGCAGTTATAATTCATTTATAATGTTTTTGAAACATTCTCTAATTTGGTACATAAGATACTTTTGAGAAAGAAAAGGATGACAGATGAGTTTCAATTCATTTGAACTGATGTTTATTTGACAGGAAACGTTGGCTTCCCCTCACATGGGCTATTCTCTTCATTGGGGCAAACACTATAAAATATTCAAAAATCATTTAAATCACTTAAATATCCAAAAATAATCTCAAATGTGGGACAGGAAGAAGCATTTTTAATAAATGTATAGGTTGGCCTCCAGTCTTCCTGGAAGCTGAAGCCATGGGGATAACTGTTTTGTTCCCATTGCTCAAATGAAAATTGAATTAGAGCTCCAATATCCACGCACTTTTTTAATCAGTTCTATGCATTTCCTGTTTCATTGTCATGGTCTACAACTAAGAACAGGGCTAATGTTTTTCAATCTAGAATAAGGGAGACATAGATAAGTTCTACCCTATGAGGAAAGCTTAAAATCCATAAGAATCAGATAGGAACCTGGAATGTAAGATCTATGAATCAAGGTAAGCTGGATGTGGTCAAACATGAGATGGCAAGATTGAATATTGACTTGGGAATCAGTGAACTAAAATGGATGGGAATGGGCAAATTTAATTCAGATGAACACTATATCTACTACTATGGACAAGAAACCCTTAGAAGAAAAGGAGGTAGCCCTCATAGTCAATAAAAGAGTGTAAAAAGCAGTACTTGGGTATAATCTCAAAAATGACAGAATGGTCTTGGTTCAAATCCAAGGCAAACTATTCAACATCACAGTAATTCACATCTAGGCCTCAACCACTAATACCAAAGAGACTGATGGTTATACGAAGGCTTACAACACCTTCTAAAACTAATAGAAAAGATGTCCTTTTCATCATAGGGGATTGGAATGCAAAATTAGAAAGTCAAAAGATAACTGGAATAACAGGCATGCTTGGCTTTGGAGTACAAAAGAAGTAGGGCAAAGGCTAACAGAATTTTGTCAAGAGAACATGCTGGTCATAGCAAATACTTTTTCCAACAGCCCAAGAGGAGACTCTACACATGGACATCACCAGACGGTCAATATTGAAATCAGATTGATAAAATTCTTTGCAGCCAAAAATGGAGAAGCTCTATACAGTCAGTCAAAACAAGACCTGGAGCTGATTGTGACTCAAATCATTAGCTCCTTATTGCAAAATTTAGACTGAAATTGAAGAAAGTAGGGAAAACCAGTATGCCATTCAAGGGTGATCTCAGTGATATCCCTTATAAATATACTGTGGAGGTATGGAATAGATTTAAGGGATTAGATCTGGCAGACAGAGTACCTGAAGAACTATGGATAGAGGTATGTAACATCGTACAAGAGGTAGCTACGAAAACCATTCCAAAGAAAAATAAATGCAAAGAAGCAAAGTGGCTGTCTGATGAGGCTTTAGAAATAGCTGAGGAAAGAAGGAAGGCAAAAGGCAGGAGATAAGGGAAAGATACACCAAACTGAATGCAGATTTCCAGAGAATATCAAGGAGAGATAAGAAGGCCTGCTTAAATGAACAGTGCAAAGAAATAGAGGAAAACAATAGACAGGGAAAGACTAGAGAGCTCTTCAAGAAAATTAAGGATATTCAGGGAAGGTTTCATGCAAAGATGAGTATGATAAAGAAAAAAATGGTGGGGAACTCACAGAAGCAGAAGAGATTAAGAAGAGATGGCAGGAATACACAGAAGAGCTCTACAAGAAAGATCTAAATGTCCCCGATAACCATGATGGTGCAGTCACTGACCTAGAGCCAGACATTCTGGAGTGTGAAGTCAAGTGGGTCTTAGGAAACATTACTAACAACAAAGCTAGCAGAGGTGACAGTATTCCAGCTTAACTATTTAAAAGATGATGTTGTGAAAGTGCTATACTCCATATGCCAGCAAATTTGGAAAACTCAACAGTGGCCACAGGATTAGAAAAGGTCAGTTAATGTCCTTTTAACTGACAAAGAAGGGCAATGCCAAAGAATGTTCAAACTACTATACATTTGTGCTCATTTCACATGTTAGCAAGGTTATACTCAAAATACTTCAAGCTAGGCTTTGCAGTATGTGAGACAAGAATTACCAGAAGTATAAGCTCGTTTTCAAAGAGGCAGAGGAACTAGAGATGAAATTGCCAACATTCACTGGATCATGGAGAAAGCAAGGGAGTTCCAGAAAAATAACATCTTCCGCTTCATTGACTCTGCTAAATATTTTGATCGTGTGGATCACAACCAAATGTGGAAAATTCTAAAAGAGATGGGAGTACCAGACCATCTTACCTTTCTCCTGAGAAACTATATGCAGCTCAAGAAGCAACAGTTAGAACCAGATATGGAACAACAGATTGGTTCAAATTTGGGAAACGAGTACGACAAGGCTGTATATTGTTATATGCAGAATTCATCGTGTGAACTGCTGGGCTGGATGAATCACCAGTTGGAATTAAGATTCCTGGGAGAAATATCAACAACTTATGAAATTCAGACAATACCACTCTAATGACAGAAAGTTAAGTTCAACTCTCAAGAAGCACACCCTGCCAGGAGAGTTGCTGATATAGTTCTACAGAGAAACCACTGAGTCTGTTCTTTGTACAACTGTAACTGTATGATTTGGTACAGCAACTGTGCAGGACAGACTTAGATGATAAAGAACAGTCAAGACTATACAAAGAATAATTGCAGCTAGCCTGCCCTCCATAGAGGATTTGTGTATCAAAAGGGTCAGAAAAAGGGTAGAGAAGATGTCTGCAGATCCCTGTCATCCTGGTCATAAGTTGTTTGAACTTCTTCCCTCTGGATGGTGCTCTGGGATATTGCATACCAAAACAACCAGACACAGGGACAGTTTTTTCCCCTATGCATCATTCAGCTGAATACTTGACTCATGCAGTATGAAATTAACCCAGAAGTTTTGTCTAATGTGTTTACATATTTATCAACATATAAGGTTTCTAAGTCTACATTTATAATATTCCCTTTCTACTGGCTGCATACTTTGGATGTAGACTTTACTCTAACTTTATTATTGCTATGTTATTATTTTATTTACTGTTGTCTTGCATGTATACCCAGAGCTGCTGTTTTGGACCCAGATTCCTTGTGCATCTAACAAAGCTTGGCCAATAAAGTATCTGAATCTAAAACCTAGAGGTGGTGGGTGTGGATTTGGGAAAATTCCAGAGACAGTGGAGGATAGGGAGGAAGGCATTCTATAGTTCATGGGGTTGCAAAGAGTCAGTCATGACTTAATGACTGAACAACAAACCACTCAATTATACATTAGAGGAAACTTTGCTGCATTTGAATTATTCTGTTTGTGATGCACATGCTGGTTTTCATTTAATTACATTTCTGATTGTCAAGGTATCATTGTTTTCTGTTTTTTATTTTTGTAAGCTGATATACTATAATTGTATATGGTTTCTTAGTGCTCATATTGTGAGCTGCTTTTTAGTGTAAATAGACTAGAAGATGAGTTGACGCTCTAGCAATTTAATTAAAAAGAGTTATCAAGATGCCTATTGCAGCATTCTATCATTTTGAATGAATATAATTCCTTGAATTATGAAAGATAGATTGTGTACTTTTTTATTTGGACATATGGTCCATACACAGTATACATACTAGATATTGTATTTTATACCAGCCCACACACTGCTCAATAGGTTTTCTAACTGAGCAAATCTATGTGGTTTTTGATTACCATGTTGAAGATTTTTTTTCCAGAGTTTTTTGTATTTAACCCAGCTTTCTGGGTGCTTTGGCAGCTAGGGGCTTATAAAATACAAAGCTATATCAGACATTTTCATTTTTTATTCCAAATATGTATCTGATGTGAACTGTAGCAAAGATATTTTTATAGACTAAATAATCTTTGGTCAAATATTTGGAGTGTGATAGAATCATTGAACTGATCCAACCTTAAAAACCCTTAGATCTAAATGTCTTTTAGACAGCTCTAGATAAATCTTTTACTGATCAAAGTCAACTGATCTCCCTAAACGCTAACTGAACTGAGTCTTGGACAGATGACATTCATTCTGATTGCCAACATTCAGTTTAATTCTTCTTTTGTTTTATAAGAGAACAGAAAGTAGGTAACACGGTACCATAAGTCAAGGAAAACTAGTAAATCCACCTATTGGAATGTACTTTCTTAATTCAGTGAGATGAATATTTGATTGTCTGATCAAAAAGTTCCAGAAGGCTGCAGATGACTTGAAAGTCTACATTATGCACAATAATTTAACAAATATTGTCTTCCTATCCTAGTTTACAGAATGTTATTTTGAAATATCCAATGGTAATATGCTTGAGATTCATCAGATTTATGGCTGGCCTCTATAGATGAGCTATTAATTTCTTCTTATTAAAGTTAGCTTCCAAATGGCAAGTTTAATTTGATTTACATTGTTCTCCCTGTTGCAATTAATGCTGTTGTTTAACCTGTTTGTGCACTTTTCCTTGATTGATGTTGTGTGTTTGGGAGGTTTAATAATGTTCTCTTTTTTTAAAAAAAGTCATTGATCCTGAAAAAGAATTGATGCATTCTAAAGCAAATAAAACTTCCCATGTCTTAGTAATATTATAAAATAGATATTTTAATATAAAAACAGAATTCCATTTGAAATCTTCAGGAATAATTTAAAGATGGAACATTTTTTTGTGATGTGATCTCAATTTGTAAGGAACTGTTGAAATAACTACCAAATAAGATTGCTATTAGTTTCTGGCATTTGGCAGGAATAAAACCTCTTATGCGCTATTTTAAATGTCAAGTTCATTGATTTAGCTTGTGTAGCTCTGACTGTGACTTTCTTTGCAATAGACAAGTAGCTGGGAGCTCCATCTCTGCTATGATTTAATTATATGACCTTAGATAAAACTGTTCTTGGTTGCAAGACTTCATCTGTAACAAAGATGTAATAGTGAATTTCCTCAAAAAGCTGTTGTGTACTAACATACTGTAGGTAGAAACTGCAAATTTAAATACATTATCCCATCCTAAATACAATATGCCATTTTTGCCCTCATTGGTAAAGCACAGCCATAAGATCTAGGCTCATTGCTTATCAAAACAATGACAAAATTCGAAACTAAAGCAAAATTAAATCCAGATGTTGGATATTTCTTACATTTGGTCTTTTTCTTCTGCAACACTGTAGTAAAGCAGCAGAACATCCCCAAAAATTGTAGGTCTGTAAACAAAACTCAGCAAGGCTAAAATATTACGTTAGTCATCCATGAGATTATTTAAGGTTCAGTTTTATAGAAAAACTATAAATTATTTCCACTAATCTCTGTGGGACATTCACAGATTTCTACCCTTTTCAAAGATTACCACAGGTTAAGCATCTGTCTGCCAGATTAAGCGGTTTGTGATCGGAATCTCAAAAGGACTACCAGTGATTGCTCTGTTTTCTTAAAGTTAGAAAGCTAAATTTGGTGGCATCTTCCATGCTGCTGCAAATAGAGTTTATTCTATTGGACTGGATTGCCATGTAAAGGCTATCTGGATTTTTGCAGGGTAAAAATCCTTATGTTTGGGAATTCTACAAACTTTATACGAAGTTAAAACAGCTGTAACTGTAAAACTCACCAAGCCCACCATGATGACAGAGGGATGTAGCTATAAGCTGCAACAGAACCATGTCAGAGATCAAGTTTTGAAGCTTATGCAAAACAACAAATTATTAAACATCACCAAATGTGTTTATATAGTATGAAAAACAATTTTATTTGCAATAATCAAAGTCCTCTATAGCATTTGGATAGGTCTATAAAAGAAAAACACATATGCCGTTTTGAGTTTGCTGATGATAGTTATGAGCTTTTCATTGTGTCCAGGACACAATTGTTTCTTCTGTATTTTTCTAACAGAAGTTAAACTTTGAGGAGCAAAGTTCTTGATCCTTCAGATAGTTGCTCATGAAGGAGCTTTCATTATTGTTTTAGCAATTATGGCTGCAGAGCCTGGATGTTTCCCTAGGAGCTACAGCTCCCTTCTCCACATCCTCCAAACTATGAGGAATGTCTTCAGCCTAGTTTCTCAACAGTTCCCGTATTGCAGTAACCCCATACTGATATGGATGTCATGCTTACACATTTTTAAATTACCATATTTGAGAAACAAGGATATATATGATCATTTCTGTGCTGTGAGTTTGAAATCCCCCCCTTTCCATCCCATACATATCACAGTTACAACAGTATAATCTGTTGGGAAGAAGTTCTTTACTTCCTGTTGTTCCTCAACTCAGTTATTCAGTCCACGGTTAACTTTTGGTTATTCAAATGTTAATTTAAGGCAGATTGGCATGTGTGAAGAGGGGATTAAAACTGAATTATCTCCACTAATCTCTGTGGTCTTGATGGAGATCAGCTGCACAAATTTCATGCTCAACATACTGTGTTCACTTCTGTGACTGAACAATGATTGATACGCATTCCTATATCAATAATATCGCAACAAAGTTTAAAAAACAGGCATCTGGACCAGATTCCTGTTTTTTAAACTTTGTTGCGATGCAATTACCCTGGATGAGTGAGAGTCTTCACAGATATATCAATAATACCATCATTTTGTCCAGTCAGTAGTACTTCAACTAAAAATTGCATATGTATTGAAGCACTTATCCAGCCATCAAACATATCCAATGCAGTGTAGTGCAGGTTTTTCTTTTTAAAAAAATCTTATTTTTTTCTTTAATTCTACTTCAAAGACCACCATGTACAGGCACATGCTCAATAATTGTCATAGGAAGGCAGACATTTAAATGCTGCAGTGCACATACTCAGTTTAGTAGTAATCTAAGTAATCTAGTGTTACTGTCATAACTGGAAGCAACAAACAAAAAAATCATACTGTATTCAAGCCTGTTCAAGGTAAAACGTAAAGTGGAAAAGGTAACAGTGTCTGTGCACCTTTGGGGTCTAGTCATGCCAGCCACATGATTATGGAAGCATCCTTGGACAAAAGCTGGCTCTTTGGCTTGGAAACGGAGATGTGCATCACACCCCAGAGTCGGTCATGACTGGCAGGATAACTTCTTATACAAGTCAAGTTTTCATTACTGTTAACCCATTGAGAGCTGGAAACCTGGTCTCATGACATGCAGGGCTTTGAAGGTGACAACCAGCACCTTTAAT
>JANHZU010008307.1:321656-335717 GCA_032468055.1 Acrochordus granulatus
AAACTTTCTTACCTGTTGTAAGATACTGTGGTACTAAAATAATATTAAAGGCATGGAAGTAATCATATAAACAGCATTCAATCAATTTAATTTGATGTTAATTATAATTAAATTAAAATTAATTGCAGTTAAAGTAAATTAAATGGTATTAAATTTCTATCATGGCCTCAGCCATGGCCTTTCCTGGTCTTATTCACTTTTTGTAGTTCTGCCCCTCATGATCTGACCTTCAAAATCTTTCAAAAAGAATATGCATCCCTAATCTAAGATGATAGAACCACTCTTGCCATCAGCCAATTTAAACTTTTCAGAAAAATACCTTTTTTCTCCCAAAAACCAATGGTTTTTGAACAAACATTTCCTTTATTTTTTAATTTTTATGAAATTATGGCTTCTAATTCTTCAATTCTTTTGAAATAGTATCAGTATGGTAGAATGGCTTATATTTTGTTGGCTAATGATCTGAGTCACTAGCAAACTTCTAGTAAGTATTTATTTATCATATAGGCATTTTTTCTTTTGCTTAAGGTTTAAGACAGAAGACATATAACTTCCAGTCATGGCTAAAATGAAGATCCCAATATATAATAAGCATGGCTGCTAGTGAAAGATGACTTTCCAGCCAGCAAGCCGAGTTCTTAACCACTTGTGCCAACATGCCTCTTTAGTGAAAGATACACTGAACTATAATTGAGCAGTATTTGGAGATCCAGAAGTATCCCATTTCTGGCTTTGGCAAACAGTTGTATACTATCCCTCTTCTTTTTTCTTGGGACTATACTGTATATTTCTTGCTAATTATAATATGAAACATTGGCAGAATCAGTTTGATTTTGTATTCGTCAAACCTGGAGGTCCAACCAGTTGCCTCACCATTTGAAATCATGAGGTAGAGCAATCCCAGGGAAATATTTAATTTGCCAGAAGTAATAAATTAACATGTTGCCTTTCTATATTGATGAAAATGAACAGAGAGGGTTTTTTTCTGAAACACAAATTTCCACAAAAAATATTTAATTGCAAACCAACAATTTTGTTAGAATAAAGTATCCACTATTCTTCCAGCAAAATATTATTCTTATTACATTTCTGTAGAATTTCAAGGTGCCTTTCTGTCTCTTTAAGAGTAAAATCACAATCATGATTTGAAACATAGCATCTTTTCATGATAATCATGTTGGTTCTTCCAACAATTTTACATATGACTGAAAGAAATGGGAGAGTTCCGATTATTTCATATTTATTTACTATTTTTTCAAAGGAAAATTTCTCCTGCAGTCATCTTGCTCAAAGACCCCACATTCCACAAAGATATAATCCTTTTTCACCATTAAAATACAAATAGACAGGAAAATTGTGTCTGGAGATGACAAGGCAACCCAGACAGATCATCTGCCAAACATCTCATCGCAACCATCTCATTGTCTAGAGCTCTTGCCAACAAAATGCAGAGATTATATCTTGGTTCCGGCGAATATCTTCAGCAGCTTTCTACTCCCATGCAACAGCACTTATCTAAAAACAAGAGAAAGATGCTAGGGCAGCCAGATGTCTTACACTCCAGTCCAGTATTTTTAATTATTTATACAAACAAATGTTGGCTAAACCATTCAGAAGGTGACAAAGCAAATTTTAGGAAAAAAGGGAGAAAGAGATGTATGGTGATGAGATTCATGGAGCGTTATAAATCTTCCTTCCAGATGTTTTCCTGAACATGTTTATGCAGTAGAAATAACCTACAGTCTATTGAACTGATACAGAAAGGCAGACCGCTGAATACACTGAAGCTCTGGATCAACCTCACTAAAATCAGAATAACCTGGTACAAGACAAGCTTAATAAGAGGAAGGAAGGCATTCAAGAGCAACTGACAACCTTCGAGGAATAAACCTTCGAGGAATAAACCTTCGCCCTTTGTTACTATTTTGTATTCATGAAGATGGGGATCTTGTTACTTTTGTTAGACTGACAAAAGCATCATTGTGTCATTAAATCACAAGCTCTTCCCTATTATATCACCAGCTTAAAACATATATACAAAGTCATAGCAGTTGTCTAGTAGGAACATAGTTTACATCACAATAGCACATTCCTTCCTTTGTCGTTCTGCACTCGATTGCCCTTCCTATGGATACTATTTTTCATGAATCAACTTTGCATAAGCTAACACTTGTTCAAAAAGTCATAATGGATAGATTCATTCATTATGGCCATCATAAACCACAATTTGCAAAGAACAATGCCTGATTCACACATTGTGCTAAGCCCAACCAAGCAAACTACATTATAGCTTAATGTATTAGGTAAATCTCAAAATACTATTTTCCAGGGGAAACAACCTAACACGGATCTATTTACAGATAACCGTCTAATATATACATACACATACAGATTGAACACTATTTTCCCTCTAAAACTTCTGAGGAAACAAACTGTACAGTTTGATAAATATAGAGCATACAGGTGCCTTTCTTCACTCAGGAGGTGTTGATTTTTTTCAAAAAAGATCTACACATGGGAAAATGGAGTGAACTTCTTCAAGCAAGAATCTGGAAAAAGGAACAAGATACCTCCAATCCATATGGGATCAATCTATACATTTTATCATGTACTTACTCTAATATAAAAAGGCTGTGATAGTTTAACATATTTTGTTTCAACAATAAGAATGGAAAGGTTTGGTTTTGCTCTTATTGGCTTCTCTGCTATCAAATTCCATCTTTGCAGAGGTGCCTCTTGTGAGAGCAGAAGAATAAGCTGGGCCACAACTGGTTAGCTCCTGAAGATTCAAGGCAACTAGAAAACTGAAAATATATCCTGGAAGAAAGCAATAACAATTATTTCCCTTGCAAAGACATTGTCAAGAAGAAAGCAGCTTTTCTTTTATATGACATTGATCCTGTCTCATCAAGACGCTATGACTGAAAGAGGATTATTGGACTGCACTGCATGCCACAAAAAAGTGACCTTTCTTCCTTATTACACCACTATCTTGCTGTAACACCCTAGTAGAAAAGACAAAGTAGCAACTCCTGCATCTTTGGAGAAAGGAATGTTCATCTAACCAGACCAGTGTTGATTTTTGTTGATGCATTCCTGGGTACAAATGACATAAACACAAGAGAAGTGCCTCTATTAAGAGGAGGGTGGGTTGGAAGTATTCACCAGTCAGTCATCAACCTCAAAATATATAGCTGTCCATTCCAACCTATGTGGACAACACAAATGATTACACAGTTGTGGAACACACAGGATCATAATGAAATTTAGGACAAGATGTTATTTTGTTTATTGGATGATACATCACCACAGTAATGACTGGTTCTGTTAAGACAGTGTTTCCCAATCTTATCAAATTTAAGATATGTGGACCTAAGCTCCCAGAATTCCTGGAAGTATGCAATGCTGTCTGGGAATTCTGGGAGTTAATGTCCACATATCTTAAAGTTGCCAAGGTTGGGAAACATTGCATTAAGGTCAGCCAAACAGGAAAATCTCTGAATCTTCCTACTCATTTGGACTGAATAAAATGCAGAAAGGTGGGGGAATTAGTGTTTGGTCATGCAGTCAAATTGCTACCCTACAGTAATCCTCTTTGATTTGAAATATTCTGGGAAGGACTGATCTGAGAACGCCAAATGGGAGAAAGAAGAAATGAGATCAAAGAACAACATCTTCTTCTTTTTTTTGCTGTCTTGCCCTATCTATATCAATACACTGTTGTTGTTGCTTGCATGCATTTTTTTTTAATCCTGGGAGTGGAGGTAAGATAAAATGCCATCCAACCATTTGCTTGAGTGGCTTTTTTGGCTAAGGTGGACAGAGATATAGTGAAAGGCAAAATAGATCCCACCCTCACTGTCTAAACATGTCTATAAAATCCCCTGGCCCACTGATTCCACCTTTCTACACACACAGATGTCCATGAGCAACTTCAGGATTAGGAGAAACATTTGATTCATGCAGCTGGATTAATGTGCTGGTGTGCAGAGAAAGATAACCTGATTTTTGTTTTCCCCAAGGTAACTGCTTTGTTTACTTTCCACACAGTTGATTTAGCATAAAAAGAAAATCTGTGTTGCCTGATTCCATTATTCAGAGAGAGGGGAAAGCAAACAGGCAAGCCAGCATGAAGGAGGCTAGAACAAGAACAAGAGAGGCTATGAGATGTTTTTAAAATAATGATTGGCTGACAACAGAAAATAGTAAGCAATGAGACAATTTGTCCATTATCTGTTTCAATTCCTAGATGCAAATTAATAAAGGATGTTGACAACATGCTAAATGATAAATGAGAATCTGCAAGTATTTGTTAACTTTTAGGGATAGATATAAACTAACCTAAACTAAATTAATCCCAATACTGTTTTGCAGCATTTTCTTGATCTTGTCCACATTGCCGCCAAGATGATACAGCTCCAACAGGCTATGATTGGATGACATCAGATTTCAGATGGTCTCTCACCTGGGATTCTATACTGTTCTGTAAATTAAAATCTCTGAAGTTAAGAAATTGGAACATCAGGGAGAAAAGTTTTGATGAAGTGAGGTAGTGAGATACAAAAGCTGATACCTGTTCATAAAATTTGTCAGAAAAAGTGTTGAAAGACTTCTAATTACTTCCCTACTGTGGTCACTTCCTCTGTGTGAAGAATATTTTGTATCAGGATACATTCAAACAATCAACCTGCCTTTACAGTGACACAGATTAACTCTTTCAGTTATAACTAAAACTTGAAAATGAGCAAAAAAAAAGAAGCCAAAGAGTCTAGCAAATTTCCCTCTGAAGGAAGACTACCGTATGGGTCACTTTTCAATCTAGAGAAGAGGTGGGCAGAGGGAAGACTATGGTAAAGCTATATAAAATTAAGAATCACTCCCATAATGTGATTAAGTAATGTTTCTCCCTTTCACAAAATTAGAATTCAGGATTGTTCTTTAAAATTAAACACAAGAAAGGCCAAGACTGGTAAATGGTTGATAAATATCACTAGAATTTACATGTAGACAAATTCATAAAAGATTGGCCACTAGAGTGCATTCATATAGGCACTTCAGCAAGCAACCTTAAACAGTAGCCACTGGGGAGCAACAGAGAAGAAGGCTGCAGCTTTCCCACCTGTACCTGTGAGCATCTGAATGCACCTGCCGAGTCACTTTGTGACACAAAATACTGGCCCAAATAGGCCTTGGCTTCAGGATCTGATATATGAAGTGGTGAAAAGCACAGGCTAGATTCCATGAAACCATGAGTTTTAATCTCACCTTAGGCATGAAAACTGACTGGATGACCTTTGGCCAGTCACTCTTTCTTAAGTCAATTTACCTTACAGCATTGTTGTTATGGGGAAAATAGGAGGAGGAAGGAAGAAGGAGCATTAGATACGTTTGCCACCTTGAGTTGTTTATAAAAATAATAAAGGCAGTATATAAATAAGTAAAATAAATTGTCCTCCATGGTCACTGAGTCAGTGACTGAATGCTCTGAATGTTAGAGATCCTCAGAATGATGGACAGAATACTGCTGAGTGCCACCCCTAAAGCTCCTGAGGCAGGGATAAATTGTATAAATATAATCATTCTGTCATTAAAACCTCCTGGAAGAGTGATATTATTTCTATAATTGCAGAGGGAAGTAGATATGAACTTTTTACATGTATTTTGTCTCGCATAT
This sequence comes from Acrochordus granulatus, assembly GCA_032468055.1. Classification (NCBI taxonomy): domain Eukaryota; kingdom Metazoa; phylum Chordata; class Lepidosauria; order Squamata; family Acrochordidae; genus Acrochordus; species Acrochordus granulatus. The sequence continues at coordinate 327,331 of JANHZU010008307.1, forward strand.
TTGACTTTTAAGAAGTAAATAATAAGATTAGGGACGATTGCTAGTTTGGGACCAGGACATTCTAGGAAGGGATACCTTGTCTTAACCATGGTACTTCTTTCCCCACCACACTGTACTTGTTATTCATGACAAGAAGAAAATCATAAGCAAATTATTTCATATTACCAAACCACAGTCTCAGCCTCATTCTCACTTGTCTCAGAGTCTGTCTTGACTCCTAGCAAGTTCCTGGGCAAGTTTCTCCAGGTTTTTTTGGCAACATCTTTGGAAATAATTTGCCACCACCTGCTTCCTAGGCTGAGAGAGAGTGACTGGTCCAAGGTCACCCAACCAATTTCTTGCAGTATTGACTTTTTAATGTTGAAGTACCCTACAAGATTACATAAATTATTACAAGTACATGTTGCATTGTACAGAATGTTTACAATTGGATGAAGCACTTTAAACAATATTATCAATGGTTTGTCTAATGCTAATGACCTTTTGAAATATAATATTCCTTGCATATCTTCTAGGCTTGGATGAGTTAGCTTTCATTTTAAAAAAATAGTTTAGCCTTTTTAAATGCAAGACCTTTTGAAATATAATATTCCTTGCATATCTTCTAGGCTTGGATGAGTTAGCTTTCATTCCTTTTGGTGCTGTAGATGCTACATAATTGAGGTTAATCTAGGGGAAGAGCTCCACAATTTGGCTTGACAAAGTGTTTCACGTTGCTTTCCAGACATTTCCAGTTACTGCCAGCATAAAGAGGCAATGGAAGAAAACTCAAAGCAGGGAAGTGAGGGGGTCCCATTGCTTTTGGATCAAGCCTTCATCAAAATCTGCATAGCCCTAATATACTGATTTTAACCATCTTAATTCTATTGCACATTTAGAAATGAGCTTACAACAGAAAGAACTATCAGATAATCTTGCTTTATTACTATAATTATTACTGTTGTGCTTATCTGGATTTTTGGAGGGAGAGGGTAGCAAACCATTAAAATAAATGATATTTTGAATAAAAATGCAAATATGATTAACCAACTGATCATCTCATCATTGTAATGTGAGAATTATAGTTATTTTCCCTCCTCTGGAAACCTATCCCTCTAACCTAAAAGCTATTCCCCTAACCTAAAATTAGTCATGCATCTCATCAATGACTTCTTCTAAGATACCTTTCTACAGATCATTCAAATAATTAGGGTTGCTTTCTCTTCATCTAGGGAATACTACATCCAGAATCAATGAAATGCACAGAAAGAGAAAGTCAGGGTGGTTCTGTCTAATTCGACAACTGATGCCTAATTAAATGCATAAGCGCTGTAACAATATCTCAGAATAGTTGTTTGATTGTGAAATGAGTATTCAACTCTTTACTCTGCCAGTTAGGTTCTCCATCCAAGGAGAATAGAATTTTCTTCCAGTATATTGTAATTATTTATTTAACAATTTAGCTATTTCCAAAACAGAAAATTAATTATATTGGTCTGGACCCCCTTGAAGCCAGCAAGTGCTTGGATAACTGTGGTTGAGGGCATCCCTATGAGATGGATTGTGTTGTTGAAGCATCAGTTTGTGTGTGTGTGTAGAGTAAGAGGAAATAAGATTGGGCATGCATGCTTTGGCTTAAGGCAGGGAATGAGGAATGGGAGCAGGGGGATGGGCTGAGAGGGTAGGATGAACATCAAGATGATGACATATAGAAGAAGCATAGTGAAAACCCAAGACCAGGATGAAATTTGGGACACCAGATCTGCTGTTTGAAAGCATGATGTCATTTGGTTCTCAATTTCCACCCTCACTGCCTTAGTGGCCCTGAGGATCCTTGGTGGCCCTAGGGTCCAGTTTTTTAATGCCAGGCCATGTGTAAATAAGGCTACCCTCATTCATGAATTTGGGCCATGGCCCAAATTGGTTGGGCCCAGGCAAGGGGCAGTTACAGCTCTTGGAACTGTGCCCACTTGGTTTTTGTGTTTTGCATAATCTGAGATCCCAGGAGAAGGGAAAAAGTGTGGCTGTTGTTATCTGTGAGTACATGAAGTCCCTCAGAAGATCTTCTCTTCAAATATCTGAACGTGATGTACTTTGGTTGCAATTAGAGAATAGTTGGATTGTTGTTGGTGTACTACCCTGCCTCCTGGCCAGCATCATCCATACTTTTACTACTGGATGCCATCCTTGCAATGGTACTTAAGGATTTCAATATGGCTCTGAATCCAAGGTGGTTCAGGTATTCATGGCTTCCCTGGCAGCCAAGGGCCTGACCCAGTCATTAGTGGCCTGATGAATACCATGTCCACACATTAGATCTGTTTTTTGTCTTGGGACAGTTGCTATGTGATCTGGTAGTAAAGAACATGAACATCAGGTTTTTGACATGGACAAGATATCTGTCAATCACAAAATCAATCAGTCAATATGACATTATAGGATTCATCATTCTCTTTAAGATTATATCACTCATCTGGCAGATATACAGTGATATTCTGACCGGCTAGATATGAAGTATCTAGTAATGAAGAAAATGTCAACTCAGATCTACTCTGCATTTATCTTAGGCAAAATAATCCAGAGTATATTTTACTATACCATTTTAATAAGATTAAAAATAAAGATGTGTTTTTCAGTGGTTGATTTATTTTTTGATTTGCTAGGAATGTGGTTCTTTAATTTTTTGCTTCTTAAAATACTATTTTATATTTATCCAGATCACATTAAGCATATTGTAAACTTCTCTTGCAGATGTCCCACAAAATGTTTAAATATTGCCAGAGGAACCAATAGGGGGGCAGTGTTATCAGGGAAGGAGTCAGCTGATTTTATATGGAAGGAATTTCTGAAATGATCAATGGATAAAATCCAGAATATAGAATTCCCTGATATGAATCCAAGGAGAAAAACCCTGATTGATTTTTCACTGGGTGCAAGTCTATACATGTCTGCTCAGAAGTAGCTGCTATCAAATTCAGTGTTTTTGGGAAGTAATACAGGGTTGCAACCTCAGAGTGACTGTCTCCGTAGAAGAAAAGAGTCTCTTCTGATTTTTTATTTTTCCTCCAGCCTGCCACAGCAGAGGAAAGGAGGAGGGATAGGAAAGCAAGCTGGAAGATTGTACAATAGCAAATACTTACCTATCAACCAGACTGATATAATTCTAAGAAGAAGGAAAAACATCTGCAAAATTCAAGCCGTATCTTGCTTTACAACTCAGGCAAGACACTGGCTTCTTTCTACCTCTTCCATTTCAGCCTGGATCCAATGTGCTTTTGTATGCATTTAAAATACCTGTTTTTTTCAATATGCTTTGCTATGCATTAATGGAACATGGAAGATTTAGCTATTCATGTATACCATTAAGTAGAAAAACATGAGTTTATTCCTAATCCCAGAAAGGGAGGGAAGGAGAGAGGGAGGAAACAGTTTTATGCCAATGCTAATTATTGATTCTTTCTTATCACCAGTTTAGCACTTGAAGCTGCTTATAGATTTTCCTATGCATATTCCTCCTCACTTAACCACCAAAAATTCTGGTTGAAGTAATTTCATATCGGGTCACATTAACCTCCTGAAATGTGCTGCCTATTTTTATGTCCTTCATTCAATATAACAGGACCAGAAGCAAAATCTCTCACACTGTAGTTTGAGCCTGCCAATGCATTATTTCTGTTATTCCTTTTCTTACGACATAGTGATCCTAATTTATTATCTCATTTGGGAAAAATAAATCCAGGTAGGGTCTTCTTCTTAGCTTTTATGTGAGTATCAAGCCAAAATCCAAAATCAAACTACAGACAATTAAAAATTATAGCAAAGCTCCATGTGATGCCCAAAATTGCATGTTGTCCACTTTTGCTGAGATCAAGGATATTTGAAGAATGATTTACCTACTGTATATTTCAGCTTCTCCACACCTTAATATCTGATTCTCTCCAGTGGTGCTGAAGACCTTTTTGATGTGAAAAACCAATAAGGCCTCTTTACAGGGTAGCTGAACCTACACTGTACAACTCCTGTCCTTGGGAGGGGATAGTTGCCTCTCTTTCTGATGTTTTATTCACTGATTGGTGGAGGTTGTTTTATTTTGGAAGACCATAATGCCACTAGGAATACATATCTAATTATTTCAGATGCTGAATCTACCTACTTTTGTTATACTGCTATCCACAGGGTAGACCAGATCAGGACACTGAGTCCACAGAAAGACCAAAAATATATTTTATTGAGATAGACTGAAATAACAAAATCTTACAGGTATATGTTTTCTCTTCGCTCCCTCTTTCACCCTAGGGAATCAAGGGAAAGCCAGTCTAGTCTCTTGCTAATACTTTCCCACTTCCCTAAGTTGAATGTATGCTTCTGAGTGTGTTTTTGTCTTAAACGCTTCTGGATGGCTTCTGTAAGGTCACCTCCACGGCTCCTTTTATTAATGTTTCTTATTTCATACTGCTTTTTTAACATTACTTTTGTGTCCTCTTTAACTGCTATGAGCCATTCTAAATTGTTTGAATTTTTATTTAAGTTAAAGCATATAACAAAGTTTCTATGAAGCAAGGAACTGTTGAATTCATCACAGTATAAAATCCTACAACTGGACGAATGGACTTTGAGACCTAAATATTTTTTAAGACTTTAATAGAAATAAAATCTAAAATATTGCTCTGTACTGACAGTGTAATAATTCAAAAATTTAGTGTTGATCTAGATGAGCAGCTTTTTTATGATTGAATGAATCATTTAATATTCTCTTTTCTCTCACTTTCCATTGGGTTTCATAAGTACTAATCTGCTAAATATTGATTTGGAAAGAACTTAATTACATCTTCTTTTTACCCCACAATAAAATATGGAACTTTTTTTTTTTTGAAAGAATGAGAATTCCCACTGGTGCCTACGGACATTACAGCAGAATTCCTTGCTCACCTTTGCTTGCCTGCCATTTCCATTTTTTAAAAAATATCTCTTTACTAATGGAAGCTTCAAATCATGATAGATGCTAGGAGAAGTTAATGTCTCTGAACATCTATTATTGGTTGATGTTGAAGACCAGAGGAAATTGACCATAAAAATAATTCCAGAAAGAAAAGAGAGCTGGCTGAAGTATACGGCCTTTCAGCACCAAGCACAGGGAGATGGCTTTTCTGTGAGAAGTTGGATTTGTTATAAGACTCTGGGTGTTTCTGAAAACAGATTAGCTAGTTCATCGTTGTGATGACAGACTCTGAGTGACCTGAAAACATATTTTTATGACTATGCTGCTTTTGAAACAAGGAGTACAGAAAGGACAAGAACTTTGGTCTATTGGGTTAATGAGGAGTTTCAGATGCACATCTCCCCTGCTAGCATTTCATTATCAACTTTGCTGTTATTGGTAAAATACCCAATTTTCATTTTGGATCTGATCTTTCCAGAAGAGTGGAAGGGTCAAGAAAAGAGACAGGATAAAAGCCTATAAACAAAATAATCAATTTATGAAAGGATTTAGACAATTATGACTTTTCCTTGAAATTGTTAGTGTGTCTTTTTAGTAGTAACTTATTATTTGTAATAATAAAGGGAGCAAAACATTTTTTGAAGAAAAAGAACATGGAATTTACACAATGCAAGTGAGAACTAGCTGTAAGATTCTTGCCAGGGACAGCACAATCAGTAACTAGCAAGCACTGTTGTTTATCTTACACCAGTGTTTTTTTAAACTTGGCAACTTTATGATGTATGGACTTCAACTCTGAGAATTATCCAACCCATCCTTGCTGGGGAATTCTGAGAGTTGAAGTTCACACATCTTAAAAGTTGCCAAGTTTAAAAAAACATCTGGATAGCTTCTATAAAGTATTTGGAGTAAGTTGAATAGCAGTAATTTTTTGCACCTAAAGTTTAGGCTACATATGTTCATTTTATATATGTATTTTTAAAATGTTTAAATGATTAAAAAAAGAAAAGAGCATCTTGCAAGAAAGCTGTTCTCAGTAACAAATAGGATGCTTCTATTCTTCAGGCTAATATTTTAATCCTTTCCTATTTTTTTAGTTCCTGAAATTAATCTTCAACAGCCCCTTTTTATTTATATTTCAAAACTGGTACGGCCTCATTGTAATAAATCTGTAGGATTCTTAGAACATATTTGGAGTTTTTAATTGAAATTCTACACCTATCGGCCTCAAAGTCCTGTTGAATATTCTAGTTCCTCTTGAATATTCAGTGGAATATTCTATTCAACAGATATGTATATATTTCTGATGCCAACAAAGAAACTGGAAGAATGTGAATTGGTACCAGATATTTTTAAGCCGCACCCTCACCTGCTGAATCTCATCTTGTCAAACAGAGATTGGCAAATTGATGGCCTCCAGATGCTATTAATATCCACCAAATCTGTTGCAGTAACCATGCTGGCTGAGACTGCTCAGAGTTGCCATTCCAAAGCATCCTGGTTAACCTATTCTTGCCCAGAGACTCAGTTGTCATCTACTCCAAATTTGACAGACCTGATCAGAATAAATTCAAAATGTATTAAATAATCCATTATATGTGTCTTCCCCCTCACACCTCAAAAGTGGTTTGAAATTCTGGTGCAGAATATTGTGGCTAGGTTATGCAGTGAAGTGCGCATACAAAGTACCTGTCTTCAAGAGTGTAAGCATATAAAAAGATTCAGTGATCTAAAGAAGAAGAAAAAAAACTACTTCTGGGTAGACCTGTGAGGAAAAATGTGTCCTGCATTCATGTGTAGTGTGGAAACAGGCCTTTTCTGCAGCAGCAACCCCTTGTGGAGTAAAATTCTGATGGAAGTTATCTGGTGGAATGTTTTCACTGGGAATCTGAAATATATTTGTTCACCCAGCCCTCCTCCTGATTGCAATACCTGCCCACCCTATTTATTGCTAACTGAATTTTAAATGGTGTTAACTTTTTTCCATTTTTATTTTAGATTTTATGGTGTTCAGATTCAATATATTATTTGCCTTAAATTATTACACTGTTGTTTCAGTTATGAACTTGTATTACAATATGATTGTTGTAATTGCTTTAGATGAAGATTAGTGTTCAAATGCTGCAATTTCTTTTTTAATAATTGCACATGTTAAAGTTAAGGCACCAGGTTAGAAAGAGAACACCATAAGTTCTAATCCTGCTTTAGCCATGAAAGCTGGCTGGATGACCTTGGGCCAGTCACTCTCTCTCCGTCCAACTCATCTCACAGGATTGTTGTTGTTGGAAAATAGGAGGAAGAAGGAATATTGTGTGTGTTTGCCATCTTGAGTTGTTTATAAAAATAATAAAGGTGGGATATAAATAAAATTAAAAAATGCCTTGATTAGCTTCTCTGAGTAATGACTTGACTACTTCCCGATGGCTTGTTTGGCTGGCTGGCCATTCCACCTTTACATAAATGTAAATCTTTTGGTCAGAGCATAGGGGCAACCTACTTTTTCCATTCTGCCCCATTTAATCCATCACTTTAGAGCACCACTATTGTTTGATTGGCTCCCTGAGGTCTTCTATTTCACGAGATACTGGATGATACCTTCAGGATCATTAGCACCTGCTCACATGAGACTAGGGTCAAACTGCTCCACTCCCTTATTCCCCTACTTTTCAGAAGTGACCTTGGCTTCAAAGTGAATTTTCACAGAACATGGAGAGCCATTGTTCTGTTATCTGAGAAGAAACTTGGACTGGCTGAAAAGAAATGTCTTTCCCAGCCACAAAAATCCCTGGAATTTCCAGCAAGTAAGGTGAGGCACCTGAATATTGCTGCAGGACCAAATCAGATGAATGCTTAGTGAAGAGCAATTACATTTTTTTATTGAATGTGGTTTTTTAAAGCAACAATAGTGCTTTAAAATAATGCTCCAACAATACTCTGTAAATAATTCTTTACTGAATCTTAAGTTCTTTGATATTTCACAACAACAGAGCTACAGAGAAAAGATGGAGAAAAATTCACAATATGTTTTGTGGGGAAATAAATCTTTTTGTCCGTCTTTAGAACTGTATTTTTAACTTAAAGTTTGAAAAGAAATAATGAGCATTCACTATATGTCTGGGCATGGAACCCTTCAAGGTCTTAGGAAAGGATTGCATATAAATCACATGCCTGAAGTTGAGCTGGGCTTGTTCTCCCAGTTACACATTTGGTATATGTTGAATTCAAATGCATACATGTATAAATCTATCAGGATTAATGCAAATTAAATTAAAGTATGAATAAGACTGGATTTTACCCCATATTTTCAGACAGAATGACCCTTTCAGACATTACCCTGATTGTTGGGAAAACCCATAGGAAAAGACTACAGAGATAGTTTATTCTGCATTCTAAACCAGAATGGGTTCCATTGGGTAATTTCCCCCAATTCAGTATTTAGTCAGAACATGACAGACAGATTCAGTTCACA
>JANHZU010008307.1:347257-361500 GCA_032468055.1 Acrochordus granulatus
TGAACAAGAACAACAACACTGTATATAAGTTGAATAAGCAGGGTGATTATATACAGCCTTGCCATACTCATTTCTCAATTTTGAACCAAACTGTTGTTCCGTGTCTGGTTCTAATTGTTGCTTCTTGACCAGCATATATGTTTCTCAGGAGACAGATAAGGTGTTCTGGTATTTCCATCTCTTTAAGAATTTGCCACAGTTGGTTGTGATCCACACAATCAAATGCTTTAGCATAGTCAATGAAGCAGAAGTAGATGCTTTTCCTGAACTACCTTGCTTTCTCCATGATCCAGCAAATGTTGCCAATTTGATCTCTAGTTCCTCTCCCTTTTTGAAACCCAGCTGGTCCTTCTGGTAGTTTTTGGTTCACATGCTGCTGAAGCCTAGCTTGTATTTTGAGCATAACCTTGCTAGCATGTGAAATGAGCACAATTTGTCTGGTAGTTTGAACATTCTTTGGCATTGCCCTTCTTTGGGATTGGAACTCAAACTGATCTTTTCCAATCCTGTGGTCATTACTGAGTTTTCCAAATTTGCTGGAATATTGACTGCAGCAGTTGAACAGCATCATCTTTTTGGATTTTAAGTAGATCAGCTAGAATACTGTCACCTCTGCCAGCTTTGTTGTTCGTAATGCTTCCTAACGCCCACTTGACTTCTGGCCCACTCCAGAATATCCAGCTCTAGGTCAGCGACCACACCATTGTGATTATCAGGGACATTTATCTCTTTCTTGCATAGGCTTTCTGTGTATTCTTGCCACCTCTTTTTAATCTCTTCTGCTTCTGTTCGGTCTCTATCATTTTTGTCCTTTATCATGCCCATTTTTGCATATCTCTTGATATCTCTTCTAAAAAAGAAGATATCTCCAATTTTCATGAAGAGATCTCTAGTGTTCCCTAGTCTATTGTTTTCATCTATTTCTTTGCATTATTTATTTAAGAAGGCCTCTCTCCTATTCTCTGGAAATCTGCATTCAGTTCGGTATATTGTATCTTGCCCTTTCTCCCTTGCCTTTTGCTTTCCTTCTTTCCTCAGCTATTTGTCAAGCCTCATCAGACAGCCACTTTGCTTTCTTGCATTTATTTTTCTACAGGATGGTTTTAGTAGCTTCCTCCTGTATAATGTTACACACCTCTGTCTATAGTTCTTCAGGCACTCTGTCTACCAGATCTAATCCTTAAATCTATTCATCACCTCCACTGTATATTCATAAGAGATATGATTGAGGTCATTCCTGAGTACCCTAGTGGTTTTCCCTACTTTCTTGAATTTAAGCCTGAATTTTGCAATAAGAAGCTCATGATCTGAGCCACACTCAGCTCCAGGTTTTGTTTTTACTGATTGTATAGAGCTTCTCTATCTTTAGTTGTGAAAAATATTATCAGTCTGATTTCAGTATTGACCATCTGGTGATGTCCATGTGTAGAGTTAACTTTTGGGTTGTTGAAAAATGTGTTTGTTATGACAAGTGTGTTCTCTTGACAAAACTTTGTCAGCCTTTGCCCTGCTTCATTTTGTATTGTTCATTTTATTCAAGCTCACTCCTAACTGCTAATTTAATGTATCAAGTACATAACTGTTCTTCAATGCTTCCTTGCCTACCAACAAATTCTAACTAAGTAATAAGTAATTCAGTTCTGTGAAAAATATTTAATAGAAATAATTTGGGGAGCTTCTGCTAATGGACGGAAAATGTAACTTTTTTAGAAGAACAAATAAATGTTTGTGTGTGTGGTATTATCCTGAAAAAGCACCTTTCTTTTTAATATAGTGTATACAGAAGAAGTACTATATGATGCTGGATTAGCATTCCAAAGCAAGGTATACATTACAATCTCTCCTTTTATTTCTATTTTCAAATAATAAATTAAGAAAATTCTTATGGTAAGATAACACTATTTTCATATCCTTTCTGACCATGTCTGCATATTATATTGATTTTCATTGGATTACCCCAAGTAATGAGCTCAGTTTGAAGTATTTATGATTTTTTTCTCATTTAATAATATCTCACTGAGATTAATTTATAAATTTTGAATTACAACCAAGAATGAGCAGGTTTGACAGGCTAGGGTTCAAACAATCTATATCCTTTAAGGTCTGCCCTAGATTAACCATTAAACAAAATAAGCACCTGGTTAGGGCAGCAAGGGGCACCAGAGAGTTTTTTCCCCAAGCTATCAATGCGTTTAACTCTTTCACTTGACTTTACTTTTCAGTATTTATTTAGACTTAATGAATCCAACTGACACCTGCTGCAGTGAACCCTATTCACTTCTTCAAAACCCAGAGTCAGGATTCAGATTTTGAGTTTGAAGAAGCTTCTCTAGCTGGATCTGTGAAATGTCAGCCTTAGGAAACATGAAGACAGCAATCACATGAGACTGATCGAACACTGGCACCATCTGCACAGTTGAAGCAGTCAGATGATGTTGATGACATTAGGCTTTCCAGCCCCAAACCCAATGAAGAGAGGAGTAGAGCAGTATCAATCTATGAGGTTTCTTGCCAAGCAAGAGAGTAAACCTCTTCATTACTGATAGCTGCAGCTTCATTTAAGAAGCAGTTTTCACCCATGTTCCCTTTGTTGGAAGCAACCTCTGATCTTTATGATGTGATTTTTTTCATGTTTGAAACCTCTGATTTCTGGATTGGCTGACATCCCTAAAGTGGATCTAGAACCTGGATTGGATTTGGACTATTCTTTTAATGCACTCCTGTTAGCAAATCATTTAGGCAACAACTGTCAGAGACTTTGTTACAGTTTGCATTATTTTGTTATCTCTTCAGCCTTGAAGTAAAATTGCTTATCTCCATAGCAACTATGTTGGAGCATGTACGATTAAAACCTGAAGCAGGACCCTTATAGATTCAAAATGATTCCAGATTACTTCATCAAAAAAGGTCCCAATCATCTCCATTTGAGCTTTGCAGCTCGAATCTACTTCATCTCAAATCTGAAAAGTTTCATCTGCCAAATGCTGTAAAAATTCTTAACCATAACCTTTCAGATGGACTTGGAGAACATCTTTCCCTGAATCATCTTAAAAAGGGCCATCAGGCAGCACTTGGCAGATGCAATAAGGGCAGCAAAAAAAATCTTTTTTTTTTTGTTACACAAATCACCACTGTGTAGGCTCAAGCTTGAGCTAGTACCAGTGTCTGGTCAGACTTGAGATAGGTTTTTCTCTAGAATGACTCAAGACATCTCCTGTCACTTCATTTCCTCAGTAAACCAAGGGACTGAAATCTCTCTCTGTAGAGAGAGGCCTGTATGAAAATTAAAAAGATCCATCAGTCATATTGGGTAGACCAATATGATATTTATTTCTCCAAAGGGGTTGCACTGCAGAGCTGTATGGCAATCTTTCCCCTTTCATGACAAGAGGTGAAGTTCTGTGCCTCAGCTTTCACATCATGATTGCCCAAGACTGAAGCCAGATCTATATGTCAGGTGTTCAGTAAGTTGGGTCAGACCCATGATTATCATGCTGCCCAATAGCTCCTGGCCTTTTGTGGAAAAATCACCAGGTTTAATTTCAGCTGGAGTAGACAACTAGATTGGGCATTGTACAATCATTTACATTCTGTCTTCAATGTCTTTCTTAGGTAGTTCAGGATCATATTCTTTCTGATTTACATTGTACCTAATGGCTATTCATCACCTTAGTGTCTGAGTATATACAGTATATTGAATGTATTATATCTCTGCTTCAACATTGCCAGTTATTTAAGACACCATCTGGGATGTAGCCTTAAAAACCAGGGGGGAGAAACCATCAACTGAGCATGTTGGTCACCAAGGAATCACACCTCAGTTCCATCTTGCATTTTATTCTGATAGCTATGAAAATCTTTGAAATAAATACAATCAAGAGAAATTCCAAGTTTCAAAAATGCAGTTAGATCATCTGACATCACAAGTCCAGAATTACTTCTTTTGCTTGACTTTTCTTCAGTTCCAAGTGTTAGCTGACATTATTTTACTACTCTGACAGGCCAGCTACCATGTCAACTGAATGGGAAGTCTTATAGTGATGCTTGGAGGTTAATAAATAATTGAGTTTAATCTTTAACAGCAATGTGTCAGGCAGAAAGCGATAAGACAGAAAAGAAATGGGTAAGACACTTTTATGAAGCAATATATTCTTACAGAGGATTAAGAGGGTTTAAAGATATGCTTAAGCATAACAGTTTGGAGCCTATAAGAAACTGGTCTTAAGAAATGCACTTAAGAAAAATTTCCTAAACATTTTCTCTTTACATCCTACAAAGCTACTACTAGGGGTTGGAAGTCCTCCCAGGAGGAGCAAGGTAAAAGAAAATAGGAAGCTTTTCTTTCAAAAAATAGTCTTTCTCTATGGGTGATCAAGCATGATTTTCGGAATTCTTCTCATCACACACCTCATTTTTGGAATTCCGTGATAGAGAATTCCAAATAGAAAAGTAAATAATTATTTTCATTCCTCTTCATAACATTTGGAGGAATTTTTGAGGCAATCTAATAGTTCTGAGTTTGATAGGACCCAATTTTCATCATTTTGTCAGAGATGTTGAAAAACCAAGACTCTATTTTGTAATCCTTGAATTGATCTAATAGAGTGATTGCCTTAAATGCAGCAACCTTTTGAATAATGTAAAAGAACACAGAATATGATACTTGCAACTCTTACAGGCAAAGCATTCTTTGGATGAATAGTTTCATTTGGAGAATACAAGGTGCATAATAAATAGCAGGCTGATCAGGGCTCCACATCATCATTTTTATAATTCAGTAATGTGACAATAAGAATAAAATGAAATATGTCTGGTGCAAACCCCTGCAGTAATGCATGAGAACTTGGCTTAGTATGTCAAAAATATTAAACAGATGAGGTTGTTTCAGCACAGGATTGTTCTCTTTTATATCCACTTAAGAGAGGCTTACAAGTCCCTACCTACAGATACTGATGAATATTTGAAAGCTGCTACTTGACCAAACCAATATACTACATCATTCTTAATCTTAGGAAATTTTATGGTGCTCCAGAACAGCTAGGGGGTTTTTTGTTTTGTTTTATGTATCTACATTTATATTTGGATTTGTAAGCATCTCTGTCAGTTTGACAACAAGTAGTTCAGTTTTAAAACTCTGCCATTCATCACATAAGCATAGGAGCCCCTTCTAACTCAAATTAATTCTAACAGTCATGCAGTTCAGAACTACAGACCTCCTCGATCAAATCTTTCCCATATATCCCCTACTCAGCAGCTAAATGCCTGCTTTATTGAACTGGCACAATCATCCATCAAAGATGATGAAATTTGCTGAATTCAACCACAAAAGCAGACCACTGAGGATTAACTACAATATTCCAGATATCCTTCATTCCATCGTTAACAATGCCATGATTTTTCCTACTTTCTCACAGACTTGAAAATGAGAGGAAACAAGACTGCAAATATATTCTCTTTCTACCCATCACACTCGACATTCCCCATGGTTCACGGAAGAGTTGTGGGTGCTGAAAATGGTAAAGAGATGCCTGGGGCTCCACTGGCAGAAGACGAGGGAAGAAGCCAACCAAACACTAGTTAGAGCCGCTATTAAGGCCAACTTTGTGGTGATAAGGATTTCTCTGCCCTTATTGCATTGGCAAGTGTGTCATCCTTTGGCCCTGTTTAGAGTCACCCGATCCCTTCTTGGAAGGAGGGGATTCAGGAGATCTTTTACAGGGATATGCAGAGAAATGTTTTGAACATCTGGCAGATAAAGTCATTTGAATTCAGACCCAGTTGGAAGCCATGCATGATGCAGGTCCACTTGAGATGCCTTGGGATGGGTCTTGCCCAGTTATCTGGGAACAATTCGATCCTGTTGCCCTTGATGAAGTGGACAGAGTCCTCAATGTTGTCAGTATGACCACTTGCTAATTAGATCTGTGTTCCTCCTGGTTGGTGAAAGCTGCCAGGATGGTGACTACAGGTGGGTCTATGAGTGATAAATTCTTCACTACAAGAGGGGATATTTCTGGGACCTTTTAAGGAGGCCCTGGTTCATTCCCTGTTTAAAAAAAAATCACTGGACTCCACTGTCTGGACAATTATCATCCAGCTCCCACCTACCTTTTGTAGGGAAGGTGGTTGAGAAAGTGGCGGCATGGGAGCTACAGATGATCCTGCAGGAAACAGATTATCTGGACCCTTTTCAGTCTGAGTTCAGGCCCAGTTATGGGACAGACACAGCATTGGTCTCCCTTGTCGATCATCTCTGGCAAGAATGGGATGGGGGTAGTGTAACCATCCTGACCCTCCTTGACCTCTTGGTGGCTTTTGATACCATCAACCATTGTATCCTTTTGGACAACTGTGGGGGCTGGGGCTGGGTGGTACAGTTTTGCACTGGTTTGGCTCCTTTCTCCAAGGCCAGTCCCAATTGGTGTTAATAGAGAGAGAGAGGTCCAATCCATGGCCACTATTTTGTAGGGCTCAGTACTTTCTCCTCTCTTTTTTAACATTTATATGAAACCACTGGGTGAGATCATCTGTCAACATGGGATGAGGTACCATCAGAATGCTGATGATACTCAGATTTACATCTCCATCCCTGGTGACCCAAGTGATGCTGTCTTGGCCCTGACTTTATCATCCTGGACACTGAATATTTATAGCATATAACAATGGACTTGTTTTCAGGATTGGGGACATAATAGAAATGTCCTTTAAAATGTCCCAGTGTCCCCATTAGTAAAGTTAATATGAAATATACTGTTATTTCTGTTTCAGAAATTAATGTGTGGGATGGAGGTTACTCATTACAAATATACTATGATCCTTTTCTACTATCCCGTTTTTCTTAGTGCTATTATCACATAAATGCCCAACATGGGAATTTATATTTTTAGATAATGAGACTTGGAACCTATATTTCTGTCTGGAATTCATGTATTTCTCTGAAGTCTTCCTCCTCCTCCTCCCTTTCCTCCTCTCTCTCTTTTCCTCAGACACAGACTTAACAATCTAAGATAGACTCTTGATTGGATGTGAGATAATGTTCAGAATATCTAGCTGGGGTCACGCATGGATGTCACACATAGAACAAACCACAAAGATATTAATTTTCTTGACTTTTTAAGGCATAAGGAAATCATGACTTTAAAAATTCCTTCCTTGAACAATTATCTTTTTTAATACTTTGAGAATGTTTGTAATTCTGTACCACATCAAAATGTCAGGTATGACCAAAAGACCAATATATCTTTATGCAATTTAAATAGTAATCAGCAAGATTTTTTCCTCCCGATTAATTTACAGAAAATTGACAGTCCCAGCATGGGACTGATGATGCTAATCTGTCAATGTCCTGATGGCTCTCTGCTTGATTGCTTCAAATCACTGGAGCTGCATAATCATGCACAAAAATGCCAAGGATTGTATCCGTACCAGAATGTTCAATCAGTTGTGTTTCCATCCCTAAATTGTTTGCTTCTTGCTCACATCTGTATATAATGGTTTATGGGGTCTCAAAAGAACACCGTAGATTAAATCTACAGTGGCAAGGAAATACACTCCATATCTATATGGACTAAATGGCAAACGCAGATGTCTTCAAATGAACAATTCTTAGATTATTCAATAGACGAATAAAAGGGTCTGGAAAAATACAAGAGCTGTTTGATAGACCATCCATAGCTACTTGATCAGAATAATAAGAATTTAAGATTGCCTGTAAGCTTCTGTAATAAGAAATATCATTTGAGCCCAGGTGTGCACAATTTTTGGAGGCTAGGGTCAAGGTCTGCTCTTGTGTTTTGATTTGTGTCCCAGTTCAAAACGTGGTGGGTCTGACAAGGTTGAAAATCAAATTAATTGTTTTCAACAGTATTTAAAATAAATAAAATTAAATACTGTAAAACCTTGAAATAAACTTTGCATGGAATCAATTAATTCCCTACTGTTTATTGTCAAGACATAAATTATGCAAATTAAAGTAAATTAGATAAATGATATAAGTGGACACAAATGATGTAGTTTGTGTCATTCACATGATGCTGCTATTATGCAAATGAAGCAAATCACCCTGCATGATGTACTCCTCAATTTAACAGATATTAGTTAATAATAGATCCCTGACTCTCAATTAGTCAATTAAATCAAGATGCTACTGTATACTTATTAGTATTCTCTAGGCATTTTTTAAATACTTTTAGTCTTCTATTATATTAAAAATCCAGTTTGTTAACAGTTTCTGAATTCCTTGGGAGACTGAATATATGACTTCCAGGTCCTGGATGAGGTCTTTGGAGCTGCAGGTTATGAATCCCTGTGATGAACTTAAGAAAGAGGATCCATTTCAGAATATCTATTTCAATGTGATTTTGAATATTTCTTTGTTTTCCAATGTGTCTAGCTGATAAGTTGATTGCAGGAGCATTGGATGAAATGAGAAATCATGAGTTTTCTTCTATATCTTCTAATCCCTGCCCCAAATGTTTCTTCCCTCACCAAGAATCATCAAAAACAAATGAAAAGATACAGCTACCCATCATCAATTAAGCATTATACTTAGCTATTGTAATGTAGATTTAGCCTTAATGAATGCAGTGGTAATGAAGGAATATCATGGTGCTCTTCCCTGATAGATTATGGCAGCTTTGGAATGCCTGACCTATTGGATGGACCAAGAACTCCTTCAGACATTCTAAATTAGACACACTTTTCTATTTGGTCCCTTCTGAAGATTCCAGAGATTGTGGGACTGGTGTTGTGATGATACTGGAGAAAGCATAACAGAAATTTTGGTCAAATTGATTTTTTTTCCAATTTTGGGATCTGGGAGAAGATGCTTTGTAAATTAGTACACTAATCTTATGATAAACTTAATGCATCTTACATGTTGTTTAAAAAAAACCTACAAAAATAAGGGTACCATTTTCAATCATTTAATCGAGGGAGAGGGGAAGAAGGAGTCAAGAGCAACAAAGAAAGGGATAGAAAGCCAGTCTTCTCAAAAGTACTTAATACCACATTAACTTTAATATCATACCTGACATTTTGATGTGGTACTTAACTTTAATAGTTAATAGTACTTAACTTTAATAGGAAAGCATTGTATCTCTTTGAATTTCTTATGCAAAATTGTAAATAACATTCTAACTGTAGTTTGTAACCAAAATAACAAAAGTAAGCATAAAATAAATGCAGAAATTTACTAATGGAATGTGTATAGTGCAGCACACAAATGCTTGAGGTTCAAATTTCTTTGATAGTATGATAAAATATGAGGATCTCTGAAGTGCATCCCTAGATGAGGAAATTTCATGGACTGTCAAACATTGCAAATAGTCATTATAGGTAAGATTTAAAATTATTTATTTAGTAAGTGAGATTCATTGTGGAAGGAATTCCTGGGGAAATAGTCACCATACCCAAAAGGCACTTAACAGTGAACAAAGAAGCCTATACAAGCTATGGAATAAATGTTAGACATAAGAAGAATATGTTATATGATGTGTTGAAATAGTATATAATAATATATTTTGTATATAGTAGTGCAAAAACATATCAAGCAGAAATTTGAGTAAGCCTGGAAATTAGGGGTAGATATTTCTATAAACCCTCCAGTGAGACACCACCTTGGTGCAGTTGTGGAGCTTGTGTGCTCTGAAAAAAATGAGACCTATGCCAGAGGTTCAGCTATACTGGACAAATCTCATCAGAGGAGCCTGACAAAGTGTGTCTCTCTCCCATAAAAAATATGAGACATAATTTACAGAAACCCATACCGACTCAGTCATCACATGGGTCACAAGGACCACGCAAGATGTTGGAATTCCTGGACATCTGAGGAAAAATGAACTATAGGATTCTGGAGAAGGAAATGGCAACTCACTCCAGTATCCTTGCCAAGAAAACTCCATGGACAGTAACAAAAGGCTAAAAGATATGACGCCAGAAGACGAACCCTTCAAGTTGGAAGGTAGGTGTCCAATATGCTATGAGGGAAGAGCAGAGGGCAATTACAAGTAGCTCTAGAAAGAGTGAAATGGCTGGGCCAAAGCTGAAAGGATGCTCAGCTGTGGATGTGACTGAAGGTAAAAGGAAAGTCCAATGTGTAAAAAACAATATTGCCTAGGAACCTGAAATGTAAGATCTATGAATCAAGGTAAGCTGGATGTGGTCAAACATGAGATGGAAAGATTGTACATTAACATTCTGGGAATTAGAGAACTTAAATGGACAGGAATGGGTGAATTTAGTTCAGATGACCATGTTACCTACTACTGTGGACAAGAATCCCTTAGTAGAAATGGAATAACCCTCACAGTCAATAAAAGAGCGAGAAAAGTAGTACTGAAGTACAAGCGCTAGAATGACACATTTGTTTATTTAATTATTAATCATATTTCTATACCGCCAATTTCTGAAGACTCTTGGTGGCTTACCTGGGTTAGTGATTATACATTTTTATTTTATTTTATCCTGCCCCCCTTGGCTGGCCGGTGATGTTCATTTCCGGGATGTCCTCCGAGACTCCTGCTCTGCCCCCCGGGCGGGCAAGTTTTTCGCGCTGACTTCGGTGTTCCATCATGTCGAGTCGCTCCTCTGTCGATTTGCCGACCAGCAATTTTTCCCTCCAAAGGACGTCCCCATTAATCTACTTGCATTTTCACATGCTTTCAAACTGCTGGGTAGGCAGGAGCTGAGGCAAGTGACAGGCGCTCAGCCCGTCATGCAGAGCTTGCAGATCAAACTTGCCAGAGGGCTGGCCATTTCTGGATGACATATCTGGCAACACTAATCTGCTGCCAAATGATCTTGGTTCACATCCAAGGCAAACCATTCAACACCACAGTAATCCAAATCTATGCCCCAACCTCTGATGCTGAAGAGGCTGAAACTGAACAGTTTTATGAAGCTCTACAACACCTTCTAGAACACACACCAAAAAAAGATGTCCTTGTCATCTTAGGGAATTGGAATGCTAAAGTAGGAAGTCAAAACTTAACTGAAATAACTGGAATAACAGGCAAGTTTTGCCTTGGAGTACAAAATGAAGCAGGGCAAAGGCTAACAGAGTTTTGTCAAGAGAATGACTGATCATAACAAATACATTTTTCCAACAATCCAAGAGGTGACTCCACACATGGACATCACCATGTCAACACCAAAATCAGATTGATAATTTCTTCACAACCAAAGATGGAGAAGCTCTATAGAGTCAGTAAAAACAAAACCTGGAGCTGAGTGTGGCTCAGATCATGAGCTTCTTATTGCAAAATTCAGGCTTAAATTCAAGAAAGTAGGGAAAACCACTTGGCCATT
The DNA here is from genome assembly GCA_032468055.1 of Acrochordus granulatus. NCBI lineage: Eukaryota > Metazoa > Chordata > Lepidosauria > Squamata > Acrochordidae > Acrochordus > Acrochordus granulatus. The sequence continues at coordinate 358,565 of JANHZU010008307.1, forward strand.
TAGGTGGTTTGATATCCCTTATGAATATACAGTGAAGATGAGAATAGTTTTAAGGGATTAGATATGGTAGACAGAGTACCTGAAGAACTATGTACAGAGCTTACATAGAGCTGTGTGACATTGTACAAGAGGTAGCTATCAAAACCATCCTGAAGAAAAATAAATGCAAGAAAGCAAAGTGGCTGTCTGATGAGGCTTTACAAATAGCTGAGAAAGAAGGAAAGCAAAAGGCAAGGGAAAAAGGGCAAGATACAGTATACCCAACTGAAAGAAGATTTCCAGAGAAGAGCAAGGAGAGATAAGAAGGCCTTCTTAAATGAACAATGAAAAGAAATAGATGAAAACAATAGACTGGGAAAGACTAGAGATCTCTTCATGAAAATTGGAGATATCAAGGGAAACTTGCATGCAAAAATGGGCATGATAAAGGACAAAAATGGTAGGGACCTAACAGAAGCAGAAGAGATTAAAAAGAGCTGGCAAGAATACACAGAAGGCCTATACAAGAAAGAGATAAATGTCCCTGATAACCACGATGATGTGGTCGCCGACCTAGAGCTGGATATTCTTGAGTGGGCCAGAAGTCAAGTGGACCTTTGGAAGCATTACTAACAACAAAGCTGGCAGAGGTGACAGTATTCCAGCTGAACTACTTAAAATCCAAAAAGATGATGCTGTTCAACTGCTGCAGTCAATATGCCAGCAAATTTGGAAAACTCAACAATGGCTACAAGACTGAAAAAGGTCCGTTTATGTTCCAATCCCAAAGAAGGGCAATGCCAAAGGATGTTCAAACTACCATACAATTGTGCTCATTTCACATGCTAGCAAGTTTATGCTCAAGATAATACAAGCTAGGCTTCAGCAGGATATGAATTGAGAACTACCAGAAGCACAAGCTGGATTTCAAAGAGGTAGAGGAACTAGAGATCAAATTGCCAACATTTACTGGATCATGGAGGAAGCAATGGAGTTCCAGAAAAACATCTACTTCTGCTTCATTGACTACACTAAAGCCTTTGATTGTGTGGATTCCAACCAAATGTGGCAAATTCTTAAAGAAATGGGAGTACCAGAACACCTTACCTGTCTCCTGAGAAACATATATGCTGGTCAAGAAGCAACAGTTGGAACCAGACATGGAACAACAGATTGGTTCAAAATAGGGAAAGGTATATGTCAAGGCTGTATATTGTCACCTTGCTTATTTAACTTATATGCAGAGAACATGAGAAGGATCTCATCTTTTTCTGCAACTTCTTACACAATCACAAAATCTACTCTGTGGATTAGGGGATTATCTAGAGCAGGTTGGAGGGAATGCTGTATTGCAGGGAACAAGATGGGAAAATCTTGACATGCCTCAAAATGGCACCACAGACATCAGCTTCAGTGAAGTGTTTGTTTTGTTTCTTGGTTTTTTTCTGTCTCAATTCTACAGTTTTCTGTAATGCTTTGTGGATTCTATATGCCAGAGATGAACTCCTGGACACTAGACAACTTCCTAAGAGTGTTTTTATTCCTATATCTCCTGTTTTTGAAGAAGAGGTGAGAAGTTATGCAGACATTTGGTTAGGGAAGCAGCAACATTCAGTTGCAGCTGGGGAAAAAGGAAGAGGAGAGGGCAGCATTTGTGTGGGAGGAAAAATAGGAGAGGGAAATGTGGGGGTGCACTAGCAAAGCTGAAAAGGAGAGAATTTCATCACCACTTCCATCCATTCACCTAACCAATTTGAATTCAATAATCAATATAATGGATGGATTGCTCCTCATAAAGTGGACAAATGCTGATTTTGCAAGCTGTGCAGCAGTTTGCTTTGCAACAATTTAGTTCAGTGAGACTGCTTTAAATACAGATTTCAGATTCACATAGCAGACTGGATGATGGAGACATCTAGAGGAAAAAGAGGAGGGGGCATCTGTTTTTATATAAATGAACAGTGCTGTACAGACATTTAAAAAAATTACAATATGTATTTAGCGGCATTATTCATCAACTTTAAACCACATTATTCTCCACGGGAGTTTGCCTCCTTCATTCTTGTTGGAGTCTGTATTCCCCCATAGGCTTCTATTGGTGGGGTGCTGCAGAACCTAGCTGACCTTATAATTCACACAGAACAAAAATATCTAGATAATCTCCTATTATTTTAGGAGATTTTAACAGAGCAAATCTCACTCATGAACTGCCCAGATATAGACAGCATGTCAGCTGCCACACTAGAGACAAGAATACACTGGATCATTGCGATACTATAATAAATGGTGCTTATTGCACTGTTTCCTACACATTCATCAGCCTCTTCAATCACTGTATGATACACCTCATTCCCACCTACAGGCAGAAACTTAAAACTGCAAAGCCTGTGATCAAAACAGTGAAAAAATGGTCTGAGAAGGCAAAATGAAAACTGCATGCCTGCTTTGATTGTACAGATTGATCTGTCTTTGAAGCTGCTTCAGTAGACTTGGATGAACTTACTGTGACATCATACATCATCTTTTGTGAAGACATGTGCGTGCCTACTAAAACCCTTATTGTTGTTTTGTGAGCACACAAAACAACAATAAGCCCTGGTTTACAGTGAAACTCAAACAGCTTCATTGTGACAAGGAAGAAATCTACAAGCAAGAGGATAGAATCCTTTATGACCAGGCCAGAAATACACTGACTAGAGAGATCAGGGTAGGAAAAAGGAACTACTCTGAAAAGCTGAAAAATCAATTTCCAGCAAACAATCATGCTTCTGTATGGAGAAGCCTACATGAACTGCCCAGATATAGACAGCAGATATAGATAGTCCATCACCCTCTGTTGAGGAAAGCCATCAACTAGCAGATGACCTGAATGTGTTCTACTGCAGGTTTGAGAAACAGCCACCATTACCTTCTCCTAATAATCCCACCTAGTCACATTAACAGCAGATAGTTCTTCT